>JAJOZX010014208.1:0-86889 GCA_023014485.1 Bathynomus jamesi
CTATTTTCCTTCAGGGTTGAGGAGGTCCCTTGTCGGGCCTTTAATTTGGGAACACTACACATTCTGCCTTCCTATTTCCAGTGTTGTTTGAGTGGTAATTTGGTTTAGTTTTAGGTTTGTACCAGTTTTCGATCATTTTCCATATGTAGATTATGATGTACCTCTCTCTTCTTCTTTCCAAGAAGTACAGATTTAGTTTACGTAGTCTTTCCCAGTAGTTGAGTTCTTTGCAGCCATCAATCTTGGCTGCGAAATGCCTTTGCGTTTCTTCTATTTTATTAGTTTCTTCCTTTATATGGGGACTCAAAACTGAGCAGTATTCAAGTTTTGGTATAATCAGTGTTTTTAGCAGGGGAATCATTACTGTCCTGTCCCTCTCTTAAACGTTCTTAGAACCTGTCCGGCGACTCTTTTTACTTATTTATCGCTATGATTTTGTGTTTCGAATTCGCATCATCTGTCATTATTATCCCCAGATTAATCGCTTTCATGTTCTCTGAATTTCCTGTCTATCTGGAGCAATATGCAGTCTAAGTTTTGTCCCATATCTCAAGAGCGAAATTCTCGGCGTTGAATGACATGTTGTTGTCTTCTGACATTTGTATTTTGTTCGTGTCCTCTGCAAGGGCCTCCACGTCATGTACATCGCTGATTTTTCTGCTGATATTTGTATCATCTGCAAAGGATGTACTATACTATTGCTGTTTACTCCGCTGTCTATGTCTGTAGAATGATAATGAACAGGAGTGGGGCAGTACTGTCCCTTGTGGTTACTGAGCTGCGTACTTCCGATTCTGATGAGATATACCTTGAATTTTGACGACCTGCAGATGATCACTAAGGAAGTTGTAGACCATTTCCCACTTTGCCTGTTATTCCCATGTCTTAATTTATGTGCTATTATACATGGTCACATTTATCGAAAGCTTTAGCAAAATCTGTGTATATAACATCGTAGTGTCATTGCCTTCCAATGCATCTAGGATATTGTTGTAGTGCTCATTAGTTGTGATAGGCATGATATACCTGATCGGAATCCATGCTGATTTTCGTGAATCTTTCCCGTGTCTCCAGGAAATCATAAATTTTCTCTCTAAACTATTCTTCAAATACTTTGGTGAGGTAGGACGTCAATGACACGGTCTATAGTTCTTTGCTTGAGATCTGTCCCCTCCTTTGTATATAGGGACAATGTTGCTCTTTTCAAGATGCTCGGTATTTCCCCAGTGTCTAGGATCTTCTCCATACAGTATAAAGTGTAGCTATTTCATTTTTACAGTTTTTAATCAATAATGCGTTCCAATTGTCCGGACCGCGCTGAATGTAGTTTCATTGTCCTATAGCTCCGCTGAGCTAAATCTTCTGGTGTAAAATCAAAGTCTGTTATATACTCTCCTTGCAATTCCTCTTCAAAGAATGCATTTATGTCAGGTATTGCATTGTCACTTTGGGGTACTGAAAACTGATTCATACTGAGTCTCAATGTATCAGATATTTCTTTTGGATCGTCGGTTAGTTCATTATTTCCGTCCTTAAGGGCCCAATAGCGGCGCGCGTTTTGTGTTTTCCTTTTTGCCATAGCTAGAGAAGTATTTTGATTTTCTTTATTGCTTCTACCGCCTTTCCTCTTCCCTCTTTGTATGGTCCTTAATCAGGGCTTGTATTCCCATCGATACCTCCAGTTTTTCTTATATGTTTTCCTGTCATTATCTCCGCAGTTACCTAACTCGCCTAACTCTCTTTCTTTTGCGGAATAGTCTTCTCTTTTGCCTTTCTAGCCAGCTCCTCTTTCCTTTGGCTGTGATTTCGGAGCATATTTTCTAAAATTCTCAGCGTTTTTCCTCCAAGGTTGTTAGCATTTCTTCAGTTGTTTTATTCTCGAAAATTGTTCTCCATTTCTATGGGCCATGTGCGATCTGATTACTTCCAATTTATAGTCTTCGAGTTTAAGTTAAAGGCCCCCGAATTTACTTCTTTTCAAATGTGTATTGTTTTCTAATGCTGCCGTCATATTTGTTGATATCTCGATTAAGTTGTGGTCTGAGATAATGGTGGGGTTATTTTTATATCAGCAATCAAGTTCGTGTTATTCGTGAATACCAGATCCAGCCAGTTATTTTTTCTGGTATTTTCTGTTATCTCCTGTGTCAGCATAAACTCATTTGTGAAAGCCATCAACATTTTTGCTTGGTCCTGGTCTTCTCTTTGCCCCCCTTGTCCTGGTGAATATATATATATTCCTATTCACCTTTTGTATTTTTATAAATGGGAAGTTAAAGTCTCGCAGATCATATATTGGGGTGGGGGTTATGGCCTTTATTAGCTTCTAATGTCATCAATGGCCTCCGAGAATTTTCGGTTGGGGTGCTTGGAGGTCTATAGATGACTTACTATCAAGTTTAGTTTTTCTTTTCACTGCTAGGAGTTCCACATAGCTGTTTGATTTACTTATTATCGTCTCTGTCATATGACCTTCTGTACACAGTATATAGCACAGCCACCTTTCCGTCTCGTCATTCTATCCGCTCTTAGTAAGTTGAAAGCCCTCTATAGTGTATTATCTCTTTCTTATCAATACAATGTTCGCAGTTTCACAATTTCCTTGGCAATCTTTAAGATGAGTTTCTGTGAGGCATGCGATGTACGCCTGTTTTGTCCATAAATCCTTTCAGGTACGAAACCTTATGAGTGATTGGTTTTGTCTTATTCCTTGAATATAGCCAGGACAATTTTTATGTTCTCTGTTTTTCGTTGCCCTTGTATCATTTCAAGTTCGTTTTCTTCGATATCGCTTGATTCGGTTGCTCTATGATCCTCCGAAAGAATATATATATATATATATATAATATATATATATATATATGTTAACCCCCCGTCTATGGCCTGGCCTTGGTCGGTTCGAAGTTGACGGGGGTTCTGGTTAGGTGGCAGCAACGGATTTGTTACTCTGGAGTAGCTGGTACCGTATAGGGAATCGCAGTAGTTTCTTCAATACTACTCCCCGATTTCTTCTTGTAGTGGATCGGAGAATTCTCTGGAGCTTACTAAATTCTCTGAAGGTTCCCCGATTCTTCTTGTAACGTATCGGGAAATTATTTCTCTCTATTTAAGACTAAGTTCTGTGAAGAGAGCAAAGCTCGAAGGAGATGACAAAGATTTTTTCTTACTGTAGTTTTCCTGCTAAAATGTTACAAGTAATGCTCAGCCTCTAAGTTAGATCAGCCAATCCAGAATGAGCATTAGAGAAATTTTATGGGTTTATATACTGAAATTTTAATGACATCATTATTATTTAATGCTGATCTGTTTTTGTTTTTTATTCTCAATAGGCTGATTTACTTTGCAAAATATTTAAAGACAAAACAAATATTTTAGCTGTAGCAAGGTCTAGACTGCTAAGCAAGAGGAAACCACTTTTTTATTTTAAACCGCATATTGTCAGATTTGATGTTATTATGATCTGTCGAGTTAACTAAAAATGGAAATTGAAATATGCCTTCACATCACAAATTACAAACAAACATGCACACTAGCAAAAATTAAATGCTTAAGATTCAAAATTAAACGTTAAGCAGGACATAACTTCATCTTTTATAACGAAGAGAGAATGTATACAGGGAATGAACAAGATTACATTATTAAGCTAAATCTAAAAAAATTAAGTAGTTTAAAAAGAAATAATTCACCAATTTATAAAATAGAACGCAAATCAAAAATTTAGCCAAACTCGCGTCAGCGCTATGCGTTTTTGAACCTTATGCAGTATGTCAAAATGAATATATGAATATAAATATACATAAGAATATAAGGATTATCTGAATATACGAAGTATACGAATGACATAAGAATTATATGAATGTAGGAATTATTCATTGTTCATTTTTACACACACACAATATATATATATATATATATATATATATACATTACGTAGGATAACATTTATCAATCTACTGCATGGGCTATGCTGTAGCCACGTCTCAACATTGTTTCCCGTTAGATCAACAATGCGACTCGACTTTGGATCTGTCCAGTAGTTGCATGGGTGACCGTCCATTTCGTTCAGATGATGTAGCAGCCCGTTCGGATCCCAAGTAAAGGTGTACGACCCCTCTGTCACGTGACCTCTGCCGTTACGAAGGAGATTAAACAACTCCAAACATTATTATTAATCCATTATACTGTATATACTACTCCCCCAAACTATGACATTTTTAAAGGCAACGTAAATAATAAAGCTTAGTATAATTCCTGACTCAATATTAATTTACTTATACTGAAAACGTAATTACTTACCTGAAAACTTAATTAGAACAATTAATTTACTATCGGTTTCCGATTAGTTCTGATTAGATTTAAATTAGGTTAGGTAGGTTAGGTGAGGTAGTTTTTATTTCTTACTTCTTTTCACTATCAAATACGTCAAATAGATTAACTTTATTCTCGACACACAATTTTAATATAGGTTCCAAAATGACTACTAAGTGATGATGTTACGATAATCAGGCTTCCACGAAAAGACTCCTCACTCCCCCTCTAAAACTCCTAATGATTAAATACAGAAGGAGAAATAACTAGGACTCTTGAGGATAGTCGAGACTGGGTGTCGCTTACTTGGCGGCATTTTTGGACTCGGTATGGTTATGAGCGAGTTATAATCTGACATTCATACGAAAAGTTATTTTGGAAAGTAGGTACGGTATCCTATAATCCAATTTAATTATAATAAGCCTAAAGTACATTCAGAGTTTCGTTACCGTTCTCAAACGACTCTGAGATTCCAAGAAGAGTTAGAAAACGAACTCGTAAATAAAGAAAAATCAACCCTACGTGCGCGCCCCAGCAAACCAACCATTTGGCCTGCTTGATAAAATATATAATAATATATAATCATATAGGTCGATGTATGTTGATAACATGACTTCTGTCTATGATACATTCTAAGTGAATGGAGTAATCTTCTGCTTACAATTTTTAATGAAACATACTGTCCAAAAACGTTTCCTCATAATTCTGTTTCATTTCCCTCTTTCAGTGAGTCGTAGTAGTTGTCAAATTATATCAGATATTTGCCCAATGAACCAACGTTGAACTTGTCAGTTTTGCTGGACAGTAATACCGTTAATAATAATAATAATACTAATAATAATAATAATATTAATAATTAAAGAGTTAAAGACTGGTTCTGCGTCAGGGGTAGATGACTTATCGAATGAGCACTTAAAATATGCAAATGATGTATTATGTTTGCCTATAAAACTTATCATTGCTCCTATCAACCATGCTTGCTCATAGCTATATCCCTGCAGAGTTCATGAGGGTATATATCTTGCCCCTGGTCAAAAATAAGTACGGAGACATTCTCTCCAGCAATAATTACAGGCCTATTGCTGTCGCTTCCTGCTTCTCGAAACTACTAGAAAAACTCTTGTACTCCGATTAAATGATTTCCTATGGACATCTCCTAATCAGTTTGGCTTTAAAAGGTCCCACTCAACTGACCTGTGTATCTATGTACTTAAAGAAACAATATCTAAATACATTGACAGTAATTCAACCATTTATAGCTGTTTCCTTGATATAGTAAGGCATATGATAGGGTGAACCACAATATTTTATTTAAGAAACTAGAAGACAGGAAGGTCCCATGTACATATTAAATGTATGAAATTTTGGTATTCCCACCAATTTTCACTGTTAGGTGGGGCAATGTACTATCGGAGTGTTTTGGCTCCTCTTGCGGGATGAGACAAAGCTCCTTGCTCTCCCCTATGCTGTTTAATGTGTATATCGACGGATTAATTGCTTCACTTAATGAGGCAACAGTAGGATGTTGTATAGATAACACAAGGATAAATAACTTAGTTTATGCCGATGATATGGTGTTAATAAGTCCCTCTGTTAAAGGTCTGGATCGGCTACTAAATGTCTGCGAAGTGTATTCGCAGAAACATGATATTCTTTTTAATGTGACAGAAACTAAGGTTATGCAATTTCATCCTGAAAGCTGTAATCAGCCAGCTGATATAAGGTTTAAAATGAATGGTGAAGTAATTGAGAATTGAGGAAGTACAAGAGTTTAAGTATTTGGGTCAAACTATTACAATCTCGAAGCCTGTGTGCTAAAGCGAATATGACCATAAGGAACTTTCGTTTCTTTACAAGTGAAGCTAAAGACACTCTTTCGTACTTTCTGCAGTAATATATACGGTCAGCAACTCTGGGTGAATTATAAAAAAGGTTCTGGCAGAACCCTAAATTTGCTGTACAACAGGTCTTTTAGACTCTTACATAAATTACCCCCGAGATGCTCAGCTTCGCAAATGTTTGCTACCCGCAATGTCCCGAGCTTCCCGGAGGTAACAAGACGTGCTCAACACAGTCTAATGCAAAGAATTAAAAAATCAACCAACCCGATCATCCAAGCTATCCATGAGTCCTGCCATTTATCCTCTAAGCTATGGACTTCTTGGTACGAAAACGTCTGTCTGTAGCTTCACTTAACTTCGACAGTGCAGTATTATTTCTAATCAATTGTATATATTTCTATCCTTAGTATATGAACTGTCATTGTATTAATAATATTTGTCATATGGACTATAGTCTGCCAATAAACCTTTTCATTTTCATTTTCAATAAGTTCAGATTAAAATTGTTACACGACACCATACTCACAGGTATTATACAGAGGGTTACAAAAGTAAATAGATACATTTGGTTTTACCATAGTTTTTATTTGATAATAAGTCAATAAATATTAACAGATTCATTGAATAAATATATTTAGAATCGTGTTGCTTTCCCTTTTTGTACTGTAGTGTGTAAAGCTGACACACGTTCTGGCACTTCATTGATTAACTTTGTCATTTGTTATTGAGGACAATGATCGAGGTGTCTGTTTACTTCTGTCAACCTTCTATAAGTTTTATAGAAGGTTTCTTATAACCTTTGGCATTGCCTGAAGTTTTAAATAAATATGACATTCCTAAAACATGCGAAGTGGGGCACTTAATACCAATATGAATAATCTTGGCAAATAAGAGCAAAACTTTTGTTGATATCGTTATTAAGTTATGATCCCATTCAATATTATTACCATTCGTGGTCCACAAATGAAAATGCATAAAGTGCAAAAGTCCACATTTGAGAAAAATGTTTCTTGATTTGAGAAACAATGTCACCCAATTCCCAGACAAATGGGAATAGCTCATATTTCCTAATTTCGTTTAACATAACCTAAACAAACTTAACCTAACCTATCGTAACCTAACCTAACCAATCGTAACTTAACACGGACCAAAGTGGGAAAGGCCGTGAATGAGAATGAGAATGACATGAATTGGGAATAGACCGATTTGAAAATGACTCCTTTCAAATTTTCACTCTCAATTTTCCCACTCTTGCAGGGGCGTAACTGGAGTAAAAAGTTAAGGAGCGGGATGGACGAACACAATCTTATTGTTAGAAGCACTCATTATCTATGGGAGTAATGATGAGTGCTTCTAACACTAACATTCTGTTCGTCCCCCCCTCAACTTTTTTACTCCAGTTACGCCCCTGCACTCTTGAGTGTATAATGAAATGGGAATGACATTCGGGAGGATGATACCAAAATGACTTGCATGTTTTGAATTTATTATTATTATTATTATTATTATTATTATTATTATTATTACTAGCCGAGAACCCGCCTTTCATGCGGGTAGAAAAAATATCCCGCGTTTTAAAGAAAATATCACGACTTAACCTAACCAATCGTCAAGGGCGTACAGTTGACCTAACCGGGTATTCAATAATTTTACCATATATATATATATATATATTAATTTATTAACACCCAGGTGCACAACCTCGGGACCTAATCAATATGTGTGTGAAGTTTCATGTTTGTAACTGCGTCCTTTTATTATTATAGATTATATTTATTATGGACAGCAATGTGAAGCTCAAGATTTTCATGACTGCGTTCTTTTCTAGTTTTATTGACCAAATAATTGAACCGACAGTAAATGGGAGCTCAATTATTTGGTCGGTAAAACAAGAGTCATGAAAATCTAAGATTCACAAATCTTGACACAATGTGAAGCTGAAGGTTTTCACGGCTGCGTTCTTTTCTGTAGTTTTATCGCGGTGCTGGGGCCTTTGGGCCCAGTAATTTTAATTATTTAATTTATTAACACCCAGGTGCACAACCTCTGGACCTAATCAATATGTGTGTGAAGTTTCATGTTTGTAACTGCTTCCATTTTGGAGTTATGGCTGGAACACACAACACACACACACACACACACACACACACACACACACACGCCCGCCGAGCGTCCTTTTATTATCATAAATTATTATCATTATTATTATTACAATGGTGCTAATTATGAGTTCAAATTTGCTAAAAGTGTGTATATATATATATATATATATAATATATATATATATATGTGTGTGTGTGTGTAGTGGTTAGCGTCGCAGACTACGAATCCATCGGCCCCGGGTTCGAGACCCGACGGCAGCTGGCGCGCAGCAAAACCCAGCTGTTCATCCTTCCACACAATAAAGAAAGTGGTTGGTAGATAAATGGGTACCCTAGGTGACCTAGTGGTTAAGACGCTGGGCTGCTGATGGGGCGTGGTTCGGATTCCACGTTAAACTGTAGGTCTAAGGTGGAGTGAAAAGCTTGATCTTCGTCAGAATGAACAATTCGGGCGGAAGCTAACCAAAGGTTATATATAGTGTACAGTATATAACTGCGCGGCCATTGCAGTTAAATGTACATATTCACGATTTGCGAGGGTGCCCTCTCAAGGCATTGGTTTCTGCCCTATGTAGGAGAATTACAACTTCTGACTATCGTGGCTCCGTGGTGTAGTGGTTAGCACGTCTGACCGGCAATTGGAAGATCCTGGGTTCGATTCCCGGGCGGGTGCCTTATTTTTCATTTGTTTGTTACTTCTCTTCCTCTGTGCAGAACACTCCTCTATACTTACGTCGTTTCTATACGTTAATATACTGCGCGGTCATTGCAGTTAAATGTGTGTATATATATATATGATGCAAACCCAGGGCCGCCGAGAGGGCGGGGAAGCCGGGATAAATCCCGGGGCCCGGACCTCTAGGGGCCCCGGAAAGAGGGGGTGATAAAATCTAAATATATTAATAAAGCAATTGATTAAATAACAGAGAGGAAATATAATTAATGAACATACATTTTACAGAGATTCTCATAGTCAAACCGAAACGGATAAAATACTATCTGCGGTCCACCAATGCCCAAGACCGACTGACAGATCTGGGAACCATTGTAATTGAAAGCCAGTTAGCCCGTACTTTAAATTTCACCAGAATCATTTACCACTTTGCTAGAGAGAAGGCAAAGAAAGTACGCTTCTAATTATAAAAATCTTGCAGTAAACAATTGTTTTGCCTGCATGAACTGGTACTGCATTTGTAAATTGTATGGTGATAGAATTAATATAATTGATTCGAAAATAAAATGGTCATTTTCTTGTGAGTTGTTTATTCATACTGTATGTTTTGAATAGTGACTTGGATATTTGCTTATGTACACAAAAAACATTCATAATAAAATACTAAGTAAACAGGGGGGGAGGCATATGCTAATCCTTCCCCGAGATCCCGGGCAGCTCTTGGCGGCCCTGTGCAAATCCACAAGGAAAAACTAAAATGATTCCAAGGGCTTTCGTGTATTCAGAAGTACACCTCGTCAGGGAATGAAGGGAGAAGGCGAGATGACGAAAATATATACATATATACAACGGGACAGAAAAATAAAAAGATTAGTCCATGATTAACAAGAGTTACTTAAAGGCGAAAGGTATTTTAACAGGATATTGTCAATTTTATACATTCCGGCACTGTTATTGAAATTATTTTTAAAATGGATAAATGCACATTCTAGAATATTCTTTCAGTTATATCTCTGTTTTTAACGAGCGCTTTATTTTTAGAGCATCATTCATTCATTCATTTCACCTGTTTAATTGTGAAATTCATCTCATATATATATATATATATATATATAATATATATATATATATAACGTAAAGAACGACGCTTGTATAGAAGACATTCCACGCAAGATGAGGAGGGAGAACGAACAAATGAAAAAATGAGGTAACCACCCGGGAAACGAACCCGGGATCTTCCGATTGCCGGTCAGATATGATAACCATTACACCATGGGCCTCACTCGATCAGAAGTCGTAATTCTCCTACATACGCGCAGAAACCAATGCCCCGAGGGGGGCACCTCCCGCATGCCGCACATATATACATTTTCAACTGCAAAGAACACGCAGTATAATTAACGTAAAGAACGACGCTTGTATAGAAGACATTCCGCGCAAGATGAGGAGGGAGAACGAACAAATGAAAAAATTAGGTAACCACCCGGGGATATAAAGGTGGTTACCTCATTTTTTCATTTGTTCGTTCTCCCTCCTCATCTTGCGTGGAATGTCTTCTATACAAGCGTCGTTCTTTACGTTAATTATACTGCGTGTTCTTTGCAGTTGAAAAAATATATATATATATATATATATATATATATATGCGTTCATGTTCCGCCAAATTTGGATCAACAGTATATATCTGATATTCCATTCGTGTCCAGTTCAATGATGATGATAGCTGTATGTGTATATTTATGTTGATGGATTCTCCCTTCTCCTTATCTTGTGACTCTCACCAATATGCGTTCTGTCACACTCTCAGCATAGATGATGTTTACATTCGAGCGAACAATGAAAGGTTTTTCACTACTGTTTTTCCTTATTTTTTCCTTTGCTTTTCTTTTGATATATGGACAATTTATGTCATCGGGTAGGAGAGAGCCTGTCCTTTTATTTATCTCTCATCTATACTGAAATAAATGTAACGATAAGGAATGTCAACACACACACACACACATATACACACACATATATATATATAGGGTGAACCAAATGTAGGTGGACAGTAAATGATAACGTTTATTTTGAGAATACATATTTAATTTTTTTGTATACTATAATACAAAATAAAATTTAAATAAATTTAGTTATAATATTTAATATAATAAAACACAAACACCATAGTTATAATGAACACCATAGTTATAATATAATATAACACAAACCGTATTCAACCTACTGTCCACCTACTTTTGGTTCACCGTGTATATATATATATATATATATATATATATATATAGAGAGAGAGAGAGAGAGAGAGAGAGAGAGAGAGAGAGAGAGAGAGAGAGCGAGGAATAGGAGGACGAAAAGATGGTACATGTTTATTAACAGACGTTTCGGAAAAATTCAATTTCCATCATCAGTGCTAAAAAGTTTAAAAACAAATAGAAATAAATAAGTATAATAAATAAAAACGAACAATAAATTAAAATGGCGCAACAATTAGCGAGAATTAATAGTAAGTTAAAATATATATTAAATTAGAAGATTAAAAATTAAATGATATAAAGTATAAAAGTATGGACAATAAGTAAAATATAAAACGGTTAAGGTGAAACAGAATTGAAGGGGTTCTTACCAAATTGTTAACGTAATGGGAGACTAATTGTACAGAACATTGGGAATGGTTGCCTGTTGAAAGAATTCCATATTAGAAAGATGGAGCCGGGCGGAGTGATGGTGGATTTCTTTTGAGTTTGGGAGTTTATTTGGCAATGTTTAAATTGAAAGCGGAACTGTAATCGTTGAGGGTTGGCTGGATACTGAGGATATAAAGGGACTCAAGTATGCGGAGGTCGATTAGTTGGTTGGCTGAATTAATGATTTTGAAATTGGAGGAAAGTAACGGGTGGTTGTGAAGGTGGCAGTGATCCCTTATTGCTGATTTGGAGGGTTTGTTCAAGGGCTGTGAAGTTCTTGTAGAAATCCCACGATGCTCGTCCACTCTTGTTTGATATTGGCGGATGGTACTGCCAATATAGTTCGCTTTGCAGCGAACACAATTAAAAGCGTAGATAGTGGACGAAGCAAGTGGCTGGGGTGTTGTTTCTTTATGGTTGAGGTAAGATTTGATACTATTGTTGTTGGTGAAAGCGAAATGAAATTTAATTTGGGGGTAAAGCGGGGTGAGTAAGAGACGGAGTTCTGAAAGTATTTTGTGGCTAATGTGGTCGTAATAGGGGAATGAAAAATATTGTACGTCTTTTTTAACAGTGGCAACTTTAAGGGGGGGTTGATAAATATTATTAAGAAAGTTTCTGGTTAAAGATTGTAACAGATGTTTTGGGAAAGAGTTATAACTGGCTACTTCATTGCCCCACTCATTATAAACCACACCTATATAAAAGATACGTTGATGACACCTTTCTCCTTTTTCACAATGCCAACCACGCCCCCCCCCTTTTTCTTAACTACCTTAATTCCCAACATAAAAACATTAAGTTCACCAAAGACGACGAATCCAATAACACCCTTCCCTTTCTAGATATTACAATAACTAAACAAAACAACAAATTTAGCACTTCCATATATCGAAAACCCACGTACACAGGCCTGGGTACTAATTTCCTAAGCCACATCCCTTCGCTATATAAAATAAACAGTATTAAAATTTTAATCCACCGTGCCTACCATCTTTGCTCCTCGTATTTATCCTTCCACCATGAAATAGAGTTAATTCTTAACTTCAGCATTAATAACTCTTTCCCAAAACATCTGTTACAATCTTTAACCAGAAACTTTCTTAATAATATTTATCAACCCCCCCTTAAAGTTGCCACTGTTAAAAAAGACGTACAATATTTTTCATTCCCCTATTACGACCACATTAGCCACAAAATACTTTCAGAACTCCGTCTCTTACTCACCCCGCTTTACCCCCAAATTAAATTTCATTTCGCTTTCACCAACAACAATAGTATCAAATCTTACCTCAACCATAAAGAAACAACACCCCAGCCACTTGCTTCGTCCACTATCTACGCTTTTAATTGTGTTCGCTGCAAAGCGAACTATATTGGCAGGACCATCGTGGGATTTCTACAAGAACTTCACAGCCCTTGAACAAACCCTCCAAATCAGCAATAAGGGATCACTGCCACCTTCACAACAACCTGTTACCTTACCTCCAATTTCAAAATCATTAATTCAGCCAACCAACTAATCGACCTCCGCATACTTGAGTCCCTTTATATCTTCAGTATCCAGCCAACCTCAACGATTACAGTTCCGCTTTCAATTTAAACATTGCCAAATAAACTCCCAAACTCAAAAGAAATCCACCATCACTCCGCCCGGCTCCATCTTTCTAATATGGAATTCTTTCAACAGGCAACCATTCCCAATGTTCTGTACAATTAGTCTCCCATTACGTTAACAATTTGGTAAGAACCCCTTCAATTCTGTTTCACCTTAACCGTTTTATATTTTACTTATTGTCCATACTTTTATACTTTATATCATTTAATTTTTAATCTTCTAATTTAATATATATTTTAACTTACTATTAATTCTCGCTAATTGTTGCGCCATTTTTATTTATTGTTCGTTTTTATTTATTATACTTATTTATTTCTGTTTGTTTTTAAACTTTTTAGCACTGATGATGGAAATTGAATTTTTCTGAAACGTCTGTTAATAAACATGTACCATCTTTTCGTCCTCCTATTCCTCGCTAAGCTACGCTTCCCTAAGAACAAACCATTCAACCAAGTTTTATATATATATATATATATATATATATAACCTTGGTTTTACTTCCGCCGGAATTGTTCATTCTGACGAAGGTCAATCTTGTCACTCCATCTTAGACCTACAGTTTAACGTGGAATCCGAACACGCCCCAACGTCTTAACCACTAGGCTACCCAGGGTACCCATTTATCTACCAACGAATTTCTTTATTGTGTGGAAGGATGAACAACTGGGTTTTCCTGCGCGCTGCTTGCCGTCACCGGGTCTCTATCCCAGGGCCGATGGATTTGTAGTTAGCGACGCTAACCACTACACCACCGAACCAAATATAATATATATATATATATGTTTTTCTGGTGCATTTTTTCCAGATGGGACTTACCTAGCTCTAATTCCTAACGCTAAGGTGAAGGTAGTTTACATGTTATTTGACTTATTAAAATTATTAATTTGATCATTAAGGTAATTGTTATATTTTTAATTATAATCTTTCCCATTACTATACTAAATAATAATTTAACTGCTGAAACCAATTTCAACTTAATGAAGATATGTATAGTTTTTTAAATTTCTACTTATATTTATATTTTACATCTTGGAATGCGTATCAAATATGTATATATTATAAACAACAGACGAAAATCTACGGCGAAGCAAATTTTCCCACTAAAATTTGTGTTAAAAGATAATGAAATAAATTATCAAATTAACATTAAGAAATTCTGGAAATATTTTATAAAATAATTAATATGGATTAAAAGCTTTTAGTGTAACGGTCATTTATTAATCTTTTCCTATTAAATAGTTTTCAAAATTTGATTGACTAATTCATTAATTAAAGTATGAAGGAAAATTAAAAGGGATTTTTAAAAACTTTCCCATTTTGAGATTATTTCGATGAAAGAAGAACTTAAACAACCACTTTTGATTTGACTCTTCCATGGTGTATAATAATGATAATTATAGCGAGGTATATTTGAAGAAATTTTGTTGGTATGGTAAGGAACAGTTAACGGATACTTGTCCCAGTATTTTTTTTACAACTATAAAACTTTTTTTTTCATATTTGGAAAATAACCTTCGATAATTGTATGGTTGGTGTCTGATTTATTTAGTTATTAATATTTATTATTGTTGCTATCAGTGATATTGTTCTTTCGGGCGCGATATTATTTTTAATTTATTTGAATTTCTGGTATTTTTTTGTTATATCATCAATGATATTAATACAATTATTGAATACTACAAAAAGTTCGTACAAATATGGCCTCAGATGCGTGTAGGACCATCCCAAGACTCAACATGAGGAATGGAACATGCTGATGTAGGTGAAACTTCTACTATCATAGTTTCACTTTTCAATATGCAGTCTCTTTATTTTCACATCAAGGACAAGCAAAGAAAAGGAAATCATACCTGAAATCGTAAGTAAAAGAAGTGCTAACATTATATCAGTAAAAGGCATTTGATTTCGTGGAAGAAATGAAAACTTCAAAAGAATAATTATCGTTCATCATGAGAAAAAACCGGGGCCCGCAGACGTACTGTATATACCCGAGCAATACATACACCATCCACCTAATCCAACACCAGCCAGTCAATTCTACTCCCACAGTGGTAGAAACAAGCAAAACAAGCAAAACTGACCCAAAAGCAACCAATAACCAGCAAAACCGAGCACAAAGCCTATTAAACCTTTAAATTTAATACATGCGTGGAAAATCACGAAGTATAAATGGTTTATAAAGTTTCGGAAATAGACAATAACGGTTAAAATCAAACTTAAGTAAGAATAACAAAGGCAGTCCGTCTAGAATTAATAATATAAAGAATAAAAACTAATAATAATAAGTGTGAGGATAAGGTGATAAGGATAATAATAATGTTTGTGATGGTAACGGTAATAACACGAATAGTGGTGGGGAAAAAAATCAATGATACCCGCAGGAATAAAGACGGTAAAACTAAATTGAGTTACGAAGTATACTGGAGAAATATTGAAATCGTAACTACAAAACAAGGAAAAGGTAAGGTATTAAAAGTTTTCTGAATTTTATTTTGGATTTGGTTTCATGAGAGGTTATTCTACCTTACGACGTAGTCTTTAAATTCTGTTCTGTTTGAGTTTAAAAATAGTGTTTTTCCGTGTTGAGTATATATATATATATATATATATATATATATATATATATATATATAGTGGTTAGCGTCGCAGACTACGAATCCATCGGCCCCGGGTTCGAGACCCGACGGCAGCCGGCGCGCAGCAAAACCCAGTTGTTCATCCTTCCACGCAATAAAGAAAGTGGTTGGTAGATAAATGGGTACCCTAGGTGGCCTAGTGGTTAAGACGCTGGGCTGCTAATGGGCGTGGTTCGGATTCCACGTTAAACTGTAGGTCTAAGGTGGAGTGAAAAGCTTGACCTTCGTCAGAATGAACAATTCGGGCGGAAGCTAACCAAAGGTTACCAAAGGTATATATACTAAAAAAGTATTCTAAACTAAATACAGGCCTGTATACGGAGTGCCCCAGCCTTCCGAGATTCAGATTCAGATCCAGATAACACTCCAACGATCCTTCAAGCCTAAATTCCATCTTCAAATTTCCCTTCATTCGGCCTCAGCGCTTTTGCCACCTTACCCCTTAGTTTGTCAGTACATACATACGTATTTGTTTATTATTAATGTATGATATTATGCATTAATTACACTGGCCAACAAAATGAAACTTTTTTTTCTCATCACGAACATGATCACACTTTTCTTAATGCATGTTTTGCGCTGATTCCGAATCTGGTTTTATTTTTTTTCTAGCACGTAGTTATATAGATACACTGGTTTTGATATTTTTAAGTTTTTGATATTGCTATAAGAAAATTTATGGATGTACAGATCACACTTAGGAATGCTAAACAACAAATACATCATATACCTTATTCAATGTACTTATAAATAAAGAATATATACATTATTTTATTAAAAGCGCTGTGAGTGTGATTTCCTTTTGTAAATTTGGCCTGGATTGTCACGATACAGCATCCAATAATGGTCCGCCATCATGCTTTCATTCCAATATCCTTGGTAGCGCTTCTCCATCATCTGAATATCTTGATGGAAGCGCTCTCCTTGCTCGTCACTCACTGCACCAAGGTTTTCAGGAAAGAAATCTAAGTGGGAATGCAGGAAGTGAATTTTTAACGACATTCGACACTCCATTTCTTTGAAGGCATCAAGGAGGTTCTTGACTCCATCCTTATACGCAGGTGACTTGTTGCTTCCAAGAAAGCTTTCACATATCCATTTGAACGCCAGCCAAGCCTTCAATTCCAGCGGACTTAGGACTTTTTCAAATTCAGTGTCATTCAAAACCTCCCTTATTTGTGGCCCAAAAAAAATTCCTTCCTTCAATTTTGCTGCAGTAACCTTCGGAAATTTCCTTGAAAGGTATTGGAACCCTTCAGAATTGACTTTACCCATTGCTTTAACAAAATTCTTCATTAAACCAAGTTTAATGTGAAGAGGTGGCAGATAGATCTTTTGGGGATCCACTAAAGGGACAGACTGGACATTGCTTATCCCTGGGACATATGTATACCTAAGTGGCCAGTCACTTTTGGTGTAATGTTCTATAGTGGCGCGACTGTCCCACAGGCAAAGGAAACAACAAAATTTTGTGAATCCTGACTGCATACCCATAAGCATTCCTATAACTTTTAGATCTCCACAAACATTCCATTGATGACTGTCGTATTTGATTGCCTTAAGTAGTATATCCATTATCCATATTGTCATATGTCTCTTTTAGATGGACGGAATGGGCAATGGGGATGGATGGCATTATATTACCATTATGCAAAAGAACTGCTTTCAGGCTTCTCTGCGACGAATCAATAAAGAGGCGCCACTCAGATGCCACATACGTCTGAGATATGGCTGTAAATAGTCCATTGATGTCATGGCAATAACAGAGAGGACCGTCTACTGAAAAGAATGCTGTTAATTCAAAATTTCGCTTTCGGTAGTAACTAATACGAACATTGTTCTCAAGTAAATTGTTCTCCTTTAGTCTTGAGGCGAGAAGCTCTGATTTCTCTTTAGACAGCGATAAGTCTCTAACAAGATCATTCAACTGTCCTTGGGTTAACTTTTTAGGCTCTAAATGTCTACCTTCAAAAGTGTACTCTGGTTCTGTAGATGGTCCGGAAACGCCAGTTGCACCTTCATCACTTTCCATGTCATCTATGATAGAATCTAGCCTATCACTTGGGGGAATTGGAATGGGCAATGTTTCATGTTTTACTGGTCTACGTGCTGAATCCAAGTTTGGATATACAATCTGGTGTTTGTTCTTGGCAGAAAACCCCATTAAGTTCACACTACAAAAATAACAGTCTTCATGATGATCTCTCGGCTCTCTCCATATCATTGGTATGGCAAATGGCATTGAAGCTTTCTTTTTGTTAAGCCAATCACGTAATCCATTTGAACAGCCAGAACAGATTTGATGTGGCGCCCATGGTTTATCTTGGTCACCTAGATGGCAACCAAAGTATAGCTTGTATATTTTCTTAATGTCGGTTGTAATACTTCGTCGCTGTGTTTTAGTTGTCAACTGGCCGCATACGAAACAGAACTTGTCGGGGTCATTCTTACATTGTCGAGGCATGTTGACTGACCTGAGCAAACTATAAATTCAAAAAAAATGTACACCAACTTGACACAACAAGTTCTTGGACTGGACTGACCTTTTGACACACAAAGCACGGCGTTGTTGCCTGAATCACAATGCTGCTAGACGTAAAAGCTCACACCTGAAATACATAAGATGTATAATTAAGATAATTGAAATAAATAAGATGAATAACTAAAAAAACACAATAAAATAAACACAATCAAATGTTGAAATATTAGTATTTTGCCTATTTAAAATGGTTAAATCTGTGTAGTTATATATATGCCTTCATCTTGAAAACTATACGTGCTAGAAAAAATCTGAATGCAGTTTTGGAATCAGCGTGAAAAATGCTATCCAGCCACTACAAATTTTACTCTGATGAAAAATCTTTGTTGACCAGTGTTATTGTTCTCTTTCAGGTTTATAATTAATTTATATTGTCGTTATGTTATTTGACTGCATAAAGAGTTGATAGGATAGGTTTATCTACTGATTTTATAGCTTTATTATAGTTTGAAAATTTTTTGTGGAACGTAATCCACTCCCTAATTAACATTGTGTCTATAGGAAAATATACCTCACTATAGGCGAATTTACTATACGCCGTAGTAGTTTCCAGGAACACAACTATCGTGTATAGCGGAGTATACCTGTATTTAAAATGTTAATTTCATTAAACCGCTTTAATTTCGGAATCTATCCTTTTTCTATATTTTTTATTAGGCAGCATTTATTTTCTAGTAAATATAGAATAAATCATTTAATTTAAAATTATGTAACATTCTGTAAACTTCGTAAACTTTAAGTAAAGTAAATAGTCCAGTTTCACAATTATCGGTCATTGTAAATTGTAAAATTATATACTGTATTTATTTTATCAATAAAAGTTATCCAGTATTTATTGTTATTATTGCCGTTATTACACTATTGCTATTACTTGCCACTTTCACTAATTTATGTAATATTTTCTACTAAATATATAGTAAATCGTTCAATTTAAGATCATGTAACACTTTGTGAACTTTATATTGTATTTATTATTATCTTTGCTATTATTATTATTTTTAGTTGTCTGATACTATTACTTGCTACTTTCATTATTTTTATGTAATAAATATGTTAAATGCCATTAATTTTGCCTAAAAAAGCCTCCATGCTTGCAAAGGCATATGCAGAAGAGAAACTATAAATACGAGGGCCACTCAATATATTTTGCCCCACCATTTTTTTTTTCTTTCCAAGTTTCCTTGTAAGTTCCAGAAATTTTTACACAAGTAGTTATATACCTTTTTTGCAAATTTTTATTTTTCCACATAGTCTCCATCCTTTTCCACGGCTTTCCTCCACCTCGAAACAAGGGCCTTTATTCCTTGCTGGTAAAAGTCTGCTGGGTTCCGCTCCAGCCACCTCTTAACCTCCTCAACAACCTCATCGTCACTCCGAAACTTTCTTCCACGAATAGCATCCTCCATTGGCCCAAACAAATGAAAGTCTGAAGGTGCCAGATCCGGGCTGTATGGAGGGTGGGGTAACACAGTCAAGCGCATTTTTGCGATGGCTTCTCGTGTTTGCAAACTGTTGTATGGTCTTGCGTTATCGTGCAAAAGAAGGATGTGTTCCAGTTTTCTCTCCGGTCGAACTCGCTTTATACATCTCTGGAGTCTCTGTAGGATAGCAATATATGCCTCGGAGTTGATTGTTTGTTCTTTCCTCATAATGTCCACCAGAATCACCCCTTTCATGTCCCAGAGGATGGTGGCCATAACCTTTCGTGCAGAGGGAGCCATTTTGAACTTTTTCTTGCGTGGGGAGTGTGCGTGATGCCACTCCATGGATTGGCGTTTTGTTTCAGGTTCAAAGTGGTGTACCCAAGTCTCATCCCCAGTCACAATTCACGAAAGGAAGTCATCCCCTTCTGTCTCGTATCGAACCAACGACTCAGAAGCAATTTCATTTCTTTGGGCTTTGTGATCTTCAGTCAGTTGGCGAGGAACAAACCGTGAACACACTTTTGAGTATCCCAGTTGCTGAATTACCGTATTCACACTTCCTTCACTAATTCCTAGCTCCAGTGATAGCTCCTTGTATGTGACGCGCCGATTTGATCGACTGATGCTGTTAGCACGTTGCACAGTGTGAGATGTCACAGTCGATGCCGGGCGACCGCTGCGTGGCTCATCATCGAGGCTGGCTCCCTCTCTCCGATGATCTCACACGTTTAGACCAGCGTCCAACTGTGCTTCGATCAACCACATCATCTCCGTAAACGTTTTGTAGACGTTTGTGAATATTTCCAACTGTTTCCTTCTCTGTGGTTAAGAACTCGATAATAGCTCTCTGTTTACGACGCACATCAATGTCAGACGCCATTTTCGAAACTGCGTTAACCATCGGTTTTATAGAAGGGCGTTTAAAAGCGGTTTTATACAAGGAGAGGATGTTCAAAGTGGAAAAATGCGGTTATGTGAAGCGCAGAAAGTTCAAACTTACTGCCCAAAAGACATTTCAGCTAAGAAAAAAGAGTGATGAAAAATATATTGAATGCCCCTAGTACATTAGTCACAACAATTATCTAAAAATTGTAAAGCTCTGTCAGTTTTATTCTTTTCTGAATAAAGTTTGAAATAAATTAGTTAAATAATATAAAACAATTAGAACTCTGGAATTCCTCAAATAGGATGTATTCTAAACTTCTTTTCAGTCACAGGTTCATGAAAAAAATAGCTGAAAAAGGACCTCGTTGGTGAAACCATAACAGAACACGATCCGAAATAAACCAGGGAGCGTCTAGCGAAGGGAGTTGAGAACAGGCCACGAGAAAGAACTGTGACCATCCGTCCGTGAGAATGTGAAAGGCCTTTGTCAGAGGACGAAAAGTAGAGCGTATTAATCATACCTAATTTTAGTGTGCAGTGATAACCAATTTGTTCAGTAATAATTTCAATTTGTGTAGTGATAAATTGAAAAGCTGTGCAGTGATAAATTAGGTTCTATATCCGATATAGAACCTAATGTATCACTGCACAAATTGAAATTATTACTGCGCAAATTGGTTATTACTGCACACTAAAATTAGGTATGGTATTAATCAAATAGGTCCCGGTCGCTGCTCGGGAACTTCTTAGAAAGTTAATAAGAAAGTTCAATATAAGCAAAATAAGATCGTTTGTATAACATTTTTCTTTTTTACCTTTTAATATCTGTGACTTAAATATGAAATAATAATATTTTCCTTCAACGACTAACCAAAGAATTAATAAAAGTGGAGCAGTGATAGTTAACCTACAAAGTGTAAGGGGACAAGTGAACAATCAATGAAGAGTGGAGTTTATGGTAAAAGAAATGTGTCATTCTGGTGTATTTCCTTCTTTTTATGATCACAATTTAAAATTGGTGCGAAAATAATAAAAGTTAGGCCCGAAGCTGAACCAAGGCCGTGATTGACATCAGCTGAACTCCAGGCCTACTCTCGTATGAGAGAGGCTTAAATCAACATTCCCACGTATGCTGATAGGCCTGATCCAACTAGACTTAAAGTTAAGCTGGCTTTCGCTACTAAATTCATAATCATATAATTCGAGTAAAGTCCTCATATTATTTTCCAGATTTACGGGTGTAACAACGACAAGGTAAATGGGGGAACAACCCTTCATTAGTGGACAGCAACGAGATTCATGTTATTTCCACGAGTTCTCCGTAGGTTTAACTGCTTGAAGGGGCATTGCTACCACTAGGCAACTACGTAGAGTCCTAAGGTAAGCTCTTGTAGTTTTCAAGGAAATAAGAGAAACTAGTTTGTAAGTAATATAGGCATACATTGTTCAGTTAATAAGCGATTTCGAAAAAATAACAAGCCTAAATGATTGAAGCTAATAATTTTATTTTAAAAAATCTAGAAAATCAATCGTCGAAACTGATGAATAATGAGACCTTAGATATTAAAACGAAAAATTTTAAAAACTAAATTTTGAGAGGTGGTGCTGAGACGTTTTGCAATATCACTGTCAACATTCTAAAATATTTCTCGCAGGTATATTAATATGTCGGTGAAACTTTAGCATCTCTATAATGAGTGCCATGTTTCTTCAATAATAAACAAATCTCGTAAAACAAATGATATTCAGTAATTCAGTTAATTATAAAGAAGATAAATTTCCTTTATAAACCTTAAATTTCCTTTGTAAACGATCTTTTAGAATGCTGTATAAGTTACTTCCAAGATGCTCAGGTTTCCAAATGTTTGCTAAACCGCGATGTTTGAAGTCTCCTGGAGGTAACTAGACCTCCTCAGTACAGTCTACTGTAATGTAAAGTGCTCTATAGTCACACTTGTGCGACTATAATAATTTTATCGTATGTTATGTCCTTTAAAGTATTTTATTGTACTAGCTTGCATTGTTCACCAAGGAAACGGAAAAATAGGCATAACTAAATTTTTTTTACAGAATGCAAAAACCAGTCAAATATTTATATAGAAAATATCAATTCATTGCACTATTCTACACTTCATAAATGTTTACAAATAAAAAAAAAATTGTACTTCTCACTCAGGAAATTTTATCTAATTTTTTGATCGAATAAGAATGGAACAAGACATTACTTATGAAAACTGCAGTCTCCATTAAAGAGACACGGACACAGGGACAACATTATGATGAAGCCTGTTTAAATCAGGGGTTTCCAAACTGTAGTACCAGCGCTACTGCTTAGTGGTACGTTAATATATTAAAAATCAAATTTCATTGAACCATAAAATGAAAACTAAAGAAAATTTAGAGTTTGTAGTTTGGAGGAATGTGCGAAGGACAAATTGTTTGTTTTTTCCCGATAAATATTAAACTTAAAACCTGGGTTTTCCCTATGTACACGCACATCCAAAAACGGGGTTGAGTTGTTCCACTTCTAAAGTAAAGTTAATGGAGGGGACTTGATTATTTAGCTGAAGGATGAAGTCATCCAGGTCACGCTTCATGGACAGGATACACAAAATATCGTTGACGTACCGCAACCATGGGATGCCACCCCCCAGGATTCTCGGAATGCAAGTAATTTCGATAAACTCCATATAAATATTGGAGAGGAAGGGCGACAAGGGATTTGTGAAAAAACTATATAGGGCTATGGGTTGATTGCCTGTGCCCTCATCCGTTCGAAATTTCCAGCAGACTTCAGTGGAGGGTTACCGACAAAAGCCCTATGCTTTTTCGTTAGAGAGTTATGAATATGTAGGTCTTTAAAGGACCTCTTTATATTTAATTGTTTATGGTAATTTTAGCGTCGGGATTTTAGATGCCTATATTAGAATGAAAATAAATTGCCTCACCTTATTTTTGCTGGGTCTTAAGTTTGCTTCGATGTAGGGCGTTACGATAATTTTCGGTGTAGGGCCGCCACGATGGAGTTACGCGACGAATTTACTTGAGGTAATTAATATAGGCAGTCACAATATAAACACTTTAAGGTGTAGGCCTACCCTTTTTCTTTATATTTATTAAGTTTATTATAACTTTATAAGGAATTCACTCAGAACTTGAGGGAAGACAAAAGCACATCTTTCCTGTTTAAAGCGTTCGCTGCACATAAACAGCCCCGAGGCTACTCCTTTTTATCTTCATATTTTAGTATAAATTGCTGATTTGGCAAAGGTTGTTGACTCTTTCTCTCTTGTATTTTACATGGGTTAGCAAATGGAAAATTTTGTTCACGTGAAATAAATGAAGGTTTCTCGTGGTTATGCAGACCCGACGCCTACATACGGGTTCTATGTATGTATGGCAATCATCTCATTCCCATTAGGCTATGTCGCCAATCCCGAGCCAATTTTGTATAGATATTTAATTCAATTAATTAATAATTTATATTTAATTATGAAATAAAGGTACCACATATGATACCATGTTGTGAGCGCGTATAGTTTTTCCATATACTGGGGGGGGGGGGCCGGAGAAAAATTTGTATGTTATAGATCAAATTTTTTGACAAACTGTGTAAAACATGTAAAAAAATGGATTGAAAAGAATGAAATAGGAATTTAGGAAGAGAGAGGTTACTCAAGACCTATTTAAATATAAAAGTTCAAGAGGCCAACTTCTCAAGTTTAGTTAAAGTTATGTCAATCAGTTTGACTCCCTTTAGGTATAGGAAATTTATGGAATTAAAGTAAAGTTATTAAATATTTTAACTTTGCTCAATTTGTGTACGGTTTATAAGTCACCAGTCTTAATTGTTTCTTGTAAAAGTTTTCTGGCTTTCAAAGCAGTCTTTCTTTGAGGCCTGTCTGGTTTAATCTGAGTTACATCAGGTACATTGAGAGATTCCTCCCCAATAGTATCCTGATCCATCCTTTGGGGTAATGGTTCTAATTTAGCCCCACACTCCAAAGGATATAATAATGTGATATCTCTGGTGGTTTCACCAGTTGCTGTTTTCAGTTTTACAACCCTGGTAACTTCGTCTTCACCAGTTTTGAGTTCCAAGACTTTTCCCATTGACCAATGTTGTCTTGGTGTCTTGTCATGTATCAACACAATGTCCCAATTTTGACTGAATCATTCCAATTTTGTTTTGTTAATTGTTTATGTCTTTCTCTAAGACTTGTTAAGTATTCTTCTCTCCATTTTGTTATAAATTGAGTTTTGATTTGTGTCAAATGTTGGTATTTTGTGTTGAGTTCTTTGTGTCCTATTCCCAATCTGGATCCTCTGTACTGTTATGTTCAGATTCTGGTAACATGTTTACTGTTTCTCCCTTAATTAGGTGGTTGGTGTGAGAGGTTCTGGCTCATTAATACCATCTCCCACATAAGTTAATGGTCTGTTGTTGACAACATTTTCAATTTCTGACAGAATAGTCATGAGTTCAAAAAGTTGTAGATGTTTGGTCCCAATAGTCTTTTTAAGGCAGTTCTTTACAGTCTGTATGTTTCTTTCCCAAATGGAACCATACCATGGTGTATTAACAGGAATGTACTTCCAGGTTATATTGTGTTTGATTAAATGAGTTTGTACTGTTTCACTGTCACAAATCTGATGAATAATTCTTTCACCAGATTTGAAGTATGTGGCATTGTCTGACCATATAGTTTTGGGTACAGAATTGTGTGCACAAAATCGTCTGAAAGCAGCAATAAAAGCTTCTGCTGTCAGATCTTCTACTATGTCTAGACATATGGCACGTGTGGCAGCACAGGTGAAGAGTACAATGTACACTTTGTATTCCTTTGAATCCATTTTATCTCCAAAACTCACATTTACCGCTCCAGTGTAGTCAATACCCGTGGTTTCAAATGGCCGAGTAAATGTTACTCGTTCCACGGGTAGGTCTGGAGGGCTTGGGGTCTTAAAGGGTCGTGAATGGATACGTTTACAAGGAATGCATGTGTTTAAAATTTTCTTTGTTTCAGTTCTACCCTTTGGTAGCCAGTAAGTTTTTCTCAGCTCCGTCAGGGTTTGTGGGACCCCATGTGGTGTATTTTGTTGTGGGTATCCCTGATGATGAGATTTGTGAAGTGATTTCTCCTTGGAAGAAGAATTGGGTGCTTAGAGTTGTAAGTCAAAGTTGACTTGTTAAGCCTTCCTTTACACCTTATCAGACCCTCTGTATCCAGGTACAGATTTAGATCCATGACAAGTGAAGGAATTCCTTTGTTTAATGTGTTACTGGACCTAAGATACTTCAACTCCTTGTCAAATTCTGAAGCTTGTATCTGTTTGAGCCAGTATTTTGTTGCAGTTTCTGTTAAGTTAGAAAAGGCCTTCTGAGGACAGTGTTTGAGAAGGTAGCTATTGACAAACTTGCAGCAATAGACTGTAATTCTCAAGAGTTTGTTGAGGTCTGAATAATGTTATAGTCAAATATAGGTTTGTCCTCAGTGATCTTTTCAGTTGTGTAGAGTTGAGTGTGAGGTTAACTACTTTGGCTGGCCAAAGATCCTCACATGTTAGCCATTCGGGCCCTTCATACCAGATTTTATTTGTTTTCAACAGTTTGTAAGAGAGCCCTCTTGTCAAAAAGTCTGCAGGATTCTCTTTTGTTTTTATGTACCTAAATTTGATACCAAGGTTTGTGTTTGCAGTTTTGATTTCTGTTAGTCTGTTTTTCACAAATATGTTTTTGCAAGAAGTTGTATCTGTGTTGGTCACCCATGTTAGACAAATTTGACTGTCTGTCCATAAGTAAATGTTTGTTATGTCAACTTCTTTATACACTTGTGAAAGAAAGTCTGCTGTTTTAACTCCCAATGAGACAGCTAATAATTCAAGTTGTGGTACAGTTTTCTTTTGGTTTAAGGGTGCCACTTTTGCCTTTGAATAAACCAAGTTACTTTCATTTTCACTTGTTAAATAGGCACAACACCCGTAAGCTTGTGTGCTGGCATCTGTAAAAATGTGTAGTGTTTGCGATTTCAATCTGTAGCCAGCACATCTTGGTACGTAGATGTCTTGAACTTTGTTCAAGTCTGTGGCTAATTTTTTCCAATGAAGTTGGTCTTCCACTGAAAGTGGTTCATCCCAATCAATTTTCTTTTTCCATAAGTCTTGCAAAAGGATTTTGGATCTTATGGTTGCTGGTAAATATAATCCAATGGGGTCAAAAATTTTGGATGATTCTGAAAGCACTTGTCTTTTTGTATTGGCATTTGGATTTAAGTTATAACTCTTTGTGCAAAGAGTGTCATCGTGTTCGGAATTCTGTTTTAAAAACCAAAGCATTCCAAGTGTTTTCGTGTAATTGTTTGGTTCAATGTTCCCATTGTTGTCTTTTGTTATTTGTTCATTTAATTTGGGAGAATTAGAAACCCATTCTCTCAATCCAAAATTTCCTTGCTTCATTATGGGTTGTGACATTTGGTAAATTTCAAGCAATTCCTCTTCAGTTACAGTGGAACCAATGAGGTTATCCACATAAAAGTTTTGTTTTAAAAACTGAACTGTTAAGTCCTCTTGAAATAAGTTTAGGTGGTTTTTAATTGTTAAAGCAAGAATACTTGGAGAGCAATTTGCTCCAAAAATAATTACTTTAAATCTGTAGGTTTTGAAACCTTTGTTAAGGTCATGTGGATCATTCAACCACAAAAACCTGAGATGATTTTTATCATACTCAAGCTTCAAATTTATACAGAGGAATGCTTTTTCTATGTCACTTTGTACTGCATAATTGTCTAAACGGAAGCAAAGGAGAATTTTTACAAGATCTGAGACAAGGTTTGGGCCTTCCATGAGACAATCATTTAAACTAACAGAATTTGTGTCTTTTAAACTACAGTTGTATACTACTCTTAGTTTAGTTGTGGATGAGTCTTCTCTGTAAACTCCCCTGTGTGTTAAATAATGACAACCTCGTTTTTTAAAGGGTTCATCAGTAACTTCTTCAATGAAGCCCCTTTCTATTTGTTCCTTGAATATGTTGTTGTATTGTTCTAAAAGATTGTCATTTTTTAGTTTTCTGTAATTTTTATACAGATGTGCCTTAGCTACTTTCAAATTGTCCATTATTTCTGGACAAGGTGTTTTCCAAGGCAGCTCTACATAGTATTGATTGTCTCTGTGTTGTAATGTATCCTTAAATTGTTCTGTCATCAATTGGTCTTCATGTGTAATTGTACTGTCCTTTATGCCAACTGATTCTAATAGTCACAACTGCTGTAACCCTTCATCCAATGTGGAATCATTTTCATTCAAATGATGTGGGATTATGACAGTGTTTTTGTAGTTCGAGTTTGTCACATAGTCAGAAATTTGTGACTGTGGTGATTTTGTTTTGCATGAATTTTGTTCATGTTCTGTGTTTTCTGTGTCAGTAGTAAGATGGTATTTAGTTATGTCACCCAAAGGAGCAATACCTGTGGGAGTTTGTATGGCTATTCCATCTCCAATTTTAATGATGCCTCTATGGACCAGATGAAGATAGTCAGCCCCCATGAGCATATGTATATCATCAACTACATCTGCATTAAGGGTTTTATCAGCTATCGTGTATTTGTTTTGAAGTTGTAGCAAAGCTTGTTTTAACCCAGCTATTTGTATTTTTTCTTGTTCTACTTTGTCCACAACAACAACCTTAAGGGTTTCAAATGTTCCATCAAGAGTTAAAGTTATATTTGCAGTTTTAAAACTGGCTTGTACTGGGTTTTTATTGATAAATGATGAAATAGAGAGATCTTCATTTCCTTGTTGGTTCTGAAGTCCCAATTTTTCTATCAGTTGTTTGGTTACAAATGTTTGTTGTGAGCAGGTATCTAAAAGACACCTAACCGTACTATTTGTCCCCTTTTGTTTTGGATTTCCAAGGTTGTGGTTGGTAAAAGAATTTTTGAATTGTGGTTAATGCTAGATGAACTGATATGCCCATTCATAGCATTTGAGTTTGTTTCTGTTTGTTTTGGTTTGATTTGGGTGTTTGTTCATAATGTTTGTCAGTTTTTCCAATGTCTGTGTGTGTATTACACATAGGGGTAACATGGTCAAAACTGTTGCAAAACTTACAATTGTATTTCAAATTTAATTTGCAGTTTTGCTTTTGGTGCCCTGATCCAGTGCATTTTTTGCATAAGTTTAGTTGTTCACAACGTTTTGACCTTGCTGTAAAGTCTTTGTATTTGGGACAATTTGGAATAATGTTCACTGCTAAAACAAAATTTGCATGGTGTGGGATTATACTCAAAAGTAGCTACATTAAAGTTTTGCAGAGTAGGAGTCTTTGAGTCTTTTTCTGTCACTTTATTTTCTGCAAATTGAGTTTTGCGGTTGTGTTTTGATGTAACTGGTAAGTGTTGAAATCTTTTGTTAGGTTTTTGGTTTTCTGCATTGTTGGTTTTTTCTTGTGCTGTGTTAAATTTTGGGAGTGTGTAACTTGATTTGTAAAGTGCAAGTACAGTTGGGAAATCTTCTCTTAGCTTATTAAGGCTAGGGTATATGTCAGTTGTCCTCTGATGAAATATCTCTTTGACTTTAGAAGGGAGCTTTTCAAAAACAACAGCTTGAATGATCCAAGCTGTTTCTGCAATGTTTAAATTATTGTTTTTAAGTTGTCCCATGAGACATTCAAACTCACAGTAAAAGTCAAAGAGGTCACCATAGTTGTCTTTTGGGGTTCGCATGTTCATTACTTTAAGAGCCAAATCATGTATAATTTCATCCTTATTCATGTAATTTCTGTTAAGTAATTCTATTGCTACAGAATAAGAAGTACCTATGGCTGGTAGTGATTCCACTAATCTTAAGGCTGGGCCTTTCAGATAGTTCACTAAATAACTAAATTTATCAACATCTGTAATGTAGTTTTTATTACCTATAAGGCTATGAAATTTTTCAATAAAAGATTGAAATTTGGCTCTGTCACCCTCAAAAGTGGGTACTGCAAGTGTAGGCAATTTTGATTTTAGTTCATTGCCCTCAGCCACATTGGGAGGGCTAAATGAAGCATTTCTAATAGCTTCTAAGAAGCTTTCATTTGTGTCTTGTTTTTTGCACTCATCAAGTTGGTTTTGAATTTCAGAAATATAGTTGTTAATTTTTGTAATGTAATTTTCATTGTCAAGTAGGATGGTAGTATACTCATCATCTGTTAGTTCAATTGTGTCATCAATTTCTGTAATTATGTCCTCATCTAGTGTGAGAATTTCTTGTTTGTAACGAGTAATAGAATTTAATGTTGTTTCAAGATCATATCTTGTAGGTTCCTTTTGTTTGTAATCATTGTACAGTTTGGTGATGACACCTTTACGTGCGATTTTTTCCTTATTAATTTTTTGTAGTTTTGAGATGGTGCCATAGCACTAAGGTCTGTGGTTTTGTTTTCTTGGTCTGGGTTTTTACCCTTTTTCCAAGTCTTCCATAATTGTTGTTAGTGTTAAAGTTCTGAGTTTAATTTTATGATGTTGAGCGAGTTAAATTATTGTAATAAGTTTTTATATAACCTGCGCCACAGGTTAAATTAAAAATTTACAATGTTTTTAGTTAGGATAGGCCTTGAGTGTAAAGAGTAAGGCCTACTTTAAGAGGTAGGCCTATTATGTAAGGTAAAGTTAGGTGGGCCTACTAAATAGGCCTATTTGTTGGGCCTACCAAGTAGGCTTATGTTTGGGCCTATTATTTTATAGGACCTCAAATGAGTTAAGCCTGTTAAATTAACAAGGCTTTGTTTTGAGTTTGAAGAGTAGGACCTATTAAATAGGCTTAATGTTGTGGGCCTATTTTTTTAGGACCTAAAATAAGTTATGCCTGTTAAATGAACAAGCCTTTGTTTTCGGTTAGTGTAAAGGTAAAGGATCGGTTCCCAGTTGTAGGCCACCATATGAAAAAACTATAGTGGGGTTACGGTTGAAATTGGGGTTAGGCCTAATGAGCTAAGCCTAGCCACTGCGTGTCAGTGTAAATTTTAGAGGGGTTAGTTCCCCATACACAGGGCCACCATGTGAAAAAACTATATAGGGCTATGGGTTGATTGCCTGTGCCCTCATCCGTTGGAAATTTCCAGCAGATTTCAGTGGAGGTTACGACAAAAGCCCTATGCTTTTTCGTTAGAGAGTTATGAATATGTAGGTCTTTAAAGGACCTCTTTATATTTAATTGTTTATGGTAATTTTAGCGTCGGGATTTTAGATGCCTATATTAGAATGAAAATAAATTGCCTCACCTTATTTTTGCTGGGTCTTAGTTTGCTTCGATGTAGGGCGTTACGATCATTTTCGGTGTAGGGCCGCCACGATGGAGTTACGCGACGAATTTACTTGAGGTAATTAATATAGGCAGTCACAATATAAACACTTTAAGGTGTAGGCCTACCCTTTTTCTTTATATTTATTAAGTTTATTATAAGGAATTCACTCAGAACTTGAGGGAAGACAAAAGCACATCTTCCCTGTTTAAAGCGTTCGCTGCACATAAACAGCCCCGAGGCTACTCCTTTAATATATCTTCATATTTTAGTATAAATTGCTGATTTGGCAAAGGTTGTTGACTCTTTCTCTCTTGTATTTTACATGGGTTAGCAAATGGAAAATTTTGTTCACGTGAAATAAATGAAGGTTTCTCGTGGTTATGCAGACCCGACGCCTACATACGGGTTCTATGTATGTATGGCAATCATCTCATTCCCATTAGGCTATGTCGCCAATCCCGAGCCAATTTTGTATAGATATTTAATTCAATTAATTAATAATTTATATTTAATTATGAAATAAAGGTACCACATATGATACCATGTTGTGAGCGCGTATAGTTTTTCCATAGGATTACCCATGGCCATCCCAAAAACCTGTTGATAATACTCGCTATTGAAAGTGAATTTACAGTCTTTGATGCAAAGTTTAATGAGTTCCAAAACGATGTGTGAAGGTAGTGGCAGGTCATACTTATGTAATTCTCGAGAGAGAAAGTCAAGCATATCGTCAATCGGCACTTTTGAAAACAATGAACAAACGTCAAAACTGATCAATCTATCGTTGGTTTCAATGCGTATATTATTCAGTTTCTCAGTAAGATCCATAGAATTTTTTACATGTGAATCAGAGATAGTTCCGAGAATGGGGGACAAGACTTTGACAAGCCATTTGGAGAGTTTATAGGTAGTAGAACCCACATAGCTAATAATAGGGCGCATAGGGTTGACAGGTTTGTGGGTTTTAATAAGACCGTAAAAGTAGGAACGAGAAGGCGAAGTGGACGTGAAAAGTGGAATTAAGTCCTTATGATTTTTGAGAATGCGTTTCAAGCCACTATTGAATGATTTGATGACGCCATGTTGCCGGTTGTTCCTAAGCTTTCTGTATGTGGCGGGGTCCTGCAAAAGCTCGTTCATCTTTCTAATGTATTCCACTTTGTCCATAATAACTATGGTGTTAGCCTTGTCTGCTTTATTAATATGGAGCTCACCATCCTTTTTTAATTGTAAGAGGCTATTGCGAAAACGTTTAGGAAATTTTTCTTCGTAAGTACTATTGGCATCACTATAGACAAGGCCTTTAACTATTTTAACCAAAGACAGGACGATTACACTGTTTTTCAAAACACGCAAGACTATAACAAATTTGTAAAGCAAAAGGTTTTTTAACAATAAAAAAGGACATACCAAATCCAAGGGCGTCTTTTGCATCGTCGCTAATGTTGTCCTATGTACCTTTTTCCTCCGGACACGACACTCCCATCAAGAAAGCAATATTTTCTTCAGTGTAATAGCATGGGCGCAAAATGGACGAGTGCAAGAATGCTGCAATGCAATTGCAAATGTTGATCAACATTGCAAGGTGTTGCAAGGGGGTGTGCAATAAAGGGGGAGGGGATTTATGCAAAGTGGGAGGGGGAAATGTTGCAAGAGCAACAAGGGGTTATGAAACTTGGAGGCGGAGTTATCCCCCAAGAGAAAGAGAGGAGAAGGAGAGAAAAGAAGAGAGGGGTTCACCTGGCTGGAGCCAAGTGATATTAAGACCTCAGCCGAGGGCCCGCTGTCTTATAAGGTGTAAATCCGCCAGTTGGCTTAATCCGCCAGTTGACTTAGAAGGCGTAAATGGCTTGTACAAGTTGAGTTGCCAGGTTCTGCTATTTTTTTAATTAAAGCATATATTATTGACTGTTGGCTTAGAAGGCGTAAATGGCTTGTTCAGGTTGAATTGCCAAATTGTGCTATTTATTTAATTAAAGCATATAATTCTTGTCGGTTGGCTTAGAAATCCGTCAGTCGGTTTAGAAGGCGTAACCAGCCAGTTGGTATAATTAATTATCGTTTACAACCAAAAGAATTAAATAAAACACCATTACATCATTCTGTTTATTTAGACGAAATATTGTAAATATATAGAAAATAAATATACATTGGAATGATCACAAAAATTTTAAGAATAATAATAGTATATGAACGAGGAATATGTATATAATCAAAAAATAAAAAACATAACAATCAATATAACAGTACAGGAGAAATTATATATATATATATATATATATATATATATATATTAAATAATTAAATATGTCGAAAATAAATACATACACTTTATCTTCTACTGCACAAAATAAAAAATAAGAAAAAAAAACGTATAACCATCAATATGGCAGTACAGGAGAAATATATACTCACACAAATTATGTTAAATATATTGAAAGTAAATACATACACTTTATCTTCTACTGCACAAAATAAAAAATAAGAAATACAAAACGTATAGCCATCAATATAACAGTACAGACGAAATATATATGTATATATATATATATATATGCAGTAAAATCACAGAATAACACGTGATCTTATTAATAAGCAAACAACCACAGGGAAAAGGAAAAAGAAACACGAAATCCGAGCGCTTTCGTGATATATTCACATCTTCAGGGAAAAACAAGTAATAGTTGTTGTTTGCTGTGGTTTTCTACAATCACATCGTTATTGCTTTGCATTACGCAATATACGCGGTTTAATATTATTTCACCGCTCAAGGTATAGGGAAATCTGTACTCTATATAAATGGCCTTCATATCGTTCAGTACTATTTTTGTGCCCACTTTACATCCGGTTCGCAAGTTACCTTTAAATATGGTTAGAATACAATCAAAAGCACGCAGAAAGAGTTCATCGTTAGCCACAACATCATTATTAAATACAAGTTTATAAACACGCCTTTCCAATCGAGTGTTTATTTCTACCGACCCAAGCTTTTCAATCGTGAACTCATCTTTACACTGCATAGCGGCAGTTGAAATAATCTTCTAAATCGTTACGACAGCTGCTCATTATATAAAGAAATTGTTCTTCAGGGTGAACGGTGTAGGTGAGCTCAGCCCTGTACCGATCAAGTGCTTTGTGCCAAAGTTCATGATATTTCAAAGAGTCTAAACTTTTTAAATAATCATCCAGCTCTAGACCATTCTCACCTTGTTCAGTCCTACACTCGGTAAGCCCATCGGGCAGAGCAGTGTATGCGTATTCAAGAACCGTATCAAAATAAAGCATATTCGTAACACGCGCGTCTAATATAGGCTTCAGCTTGCGGAATCCGACGATTTCAAACATTCTGTCGAGGATGAAACGGTTTGGCGTAGGGACAAGAGCGTTATTATCAGAAGCATTCTTCCACATCAGCCGTATATGAATGCATGGCCGATCGTTATTTATACACAACGTACAAACAACGGCATATGAGGGGGTGTCACTAATCTGCTCTCTTCTTGTACCTACACCTGTAGGAATTTTATAACGATCTTCACTCCACTTCTCAACTACCACGAAGGTTCTATTCATCTCCTCAACACTTAAACAAACGGAATGTTGTTTATTTGTTTGTCTACAATCCGTTTCCAGTACATAGTTAACGGCAACGGATTTACGCCTGAACACGCGCAACGACTTCGTCACGGACACATCGTACACGGCGTTGAGAATGCTGCTCAAAGGAAGTTCCATCGTATTCGAGGAGCGCACGTCCACTCGGTTCAAGCTCTGAGATGACTATGAGCCACATGCAACGGATCGGCTCGACTGGAGGAGTGAGTCACACCATAAGCTAATGAAACGTGTACGGCGCTGTTCGAATAACTGTATCCCATTATATTGGGTAGGTATTTTGAGAAATTTCCGATACATGAAGTAATAACGGTTTTAATGTTTTATCACGCTCACTCCCCAGAATACCACCAGACATTTTTGCATAGGGTGATTTTCACGAACTAAACACATTTGAGAGGAACAAATTTGAGAGGAACATATGTCCCTATTTTTCCTTTTTGTTTAACAAGCGATACTCGTCTCTAAAGTCTGTTAAAAACTCACACAGGGCATTAGCCACAACCTCACTACAAACCTCGGCATGATATACAGGGTGGGCCGTAAGTTTCCATACATAGGAAAATTTAAATACGTGCGTCGGTATTTGGATCAGCAGTTTCCGGATGCTTGGATTGGTCGGCGTGGTCCTGTGGAGTGGCCTCCCAGATCCCCAGATCTCCCCCCTTGATTTCTATCTTTGGGGGCACTTGAAGGCCATGGTGTATCAGGAAAAGATACGAGACATAAATCATCTAAAGGAACGTATCACCAACGCCATTACAAGCATAACGTCAACTGTGCTAATGCGTGTTCATCAACAGTGGGGAACACGTATTGAAATGTGTTTTCAAAACAATGGCAACCATGTAGAGCATATTATATAAATAAAAATGGTTGTCCATAAAAAAATGTTTATTTTTCCTTTGTATGGAAACTTACGGCCCACCCTGTATATTAATATAGTGATAAAAATACTGAAGATTCTCCATGATGACAAGATTTACATTCTCAGTCGCAGGGTAGGAGTACTCGATATGATGCAACATGACATAATATCGCTTGTCACACCACTCATCAACAAGACTCGCTATCCATATCCGTTGTTTCTCTTCTGCACGTGTTATTTCTTCTACTTCACGGTATGCTTTTATAAAGTTTAGTCCTACAACATAGTTCAATACATCACTTCTACCACGAAATCCTGCAATGCTCTCGCCAGAATAGCCGTAGAGTACTTGTACCTCTTGCTCCTTCGCACGATTCAATGTAGCCTTAAAAGTATCAAAGGAGGGCAGAATACCACTTCATAAACGTCGAACACGCAATATTAAAGGTAGCCATTACTATTTTCTGTCTACGCGGGAGAATACACGTCTGAAGCCCAGGGCTTACTGCGATCAACTGAGCACGCAGGGAAGTCCAGGTATAGCAGGAGTCTCGTGATCAATCATACAGGTGGGCGGAGCTTAGGACTTTCTCCTATACACACGCTGGGCAGAGCTTAGAATTTTCTACTGTGTGTGCACACACACACACACACACACACACACACAACGGAGAAAGTGAAACGCTAATTGAGACACGATTTATTTAATAAACGAAATATTCAAGGTGTATATATATTTACAAATACGTGTAATAAATAAGTTAACAATAGACACATCAAAGATTATGGTATCCAAAGTCGTCGGGGTCATCTGTAATATCGATGATGGGCTGTTGTACCTCATCATCATTCACGGTTCTGTGGGAGATGCGAAAAGCAAGATTGTAGAATATAATATAAGGAGCAGCACTCAAAATTTGTAATATTTTGTAAATGACCCACTTAGGAGTGTGACGTGTTAGAAATGGCTTCTGTAGAAAAATTCAGGTTCACGAGCCAATCCACATGTATCATATCTGACCCTACAGGATGTGGTAAAACTGTGTTTATGCTTAAAATCATAAGAGAAAAGGGAGAGATGTTCTCAAAATTTGTGCATAAAGTTATGTGGTGCTATTCGACGTATCAATCAGTGTTCAACGAGTACCAAGATGATATTTTGTTCCACAAAGGTGTATATGATGTTAATTCGTTAAAGGGAAATGAACATACAGTCATTGTAATTGACGATCTTATGTTGGAGATGGATAAAACGTTTGCCGAGACATTTACAGTATTCTCCCACCATCTTAACATAAGCGTGTTCTTCATCAATCAGAATCTATTTTTCAAAAATAGATACATGCGCGATGTGTCATTATATACACAGTATCTAGTCTTGTTCGCGCAACCTGGAAATGTATCACAAATTGGGGTATTAGCCAATCAAATGTTTCCGAATCAGCGTAAGGAGTTTTTGTAAGTTTATAAAGAAGCTACAAGCACGCATCACGGATATTTGCTTTGCGACCTTCACCCGCGAAACACGTTTAGGGTGCTTCTAAGAACGAATATGTTCCCAAGGGAACCTGAAACGGTGTATATTCCAGAATGACAAATAGGCTGAAGAAATACCGTGAATTAATAAAAATCTATCAACGATTGCCCCGGGCACTGCAACAGATGTTTGTTAAAAATATCGACTCCGACTTTTTAAAATGCATCTGTGAAATCTGTCTTAATGTTATAAAATGTAATGTGCCAATGAAACCCCTCAGAGGGCTCGCTTACGTCGTTACAAGAACATAATACAACGCTCACTCATAAAAGTCAAACTGTGGGTAACAAAAAGCGAATTATTGTACAAAGAGGAGGATCACTCCTACCCATCTTATTTTCAGTTTTGGGTCCTTTACTGACTAGATTAATATAATGAAGAAGGTGGCTGTGATTCCGCACGAGGTGTATGCTTCATTGCAAAGTTCAAAGATTCCAGACACGGCTTAGGCACAGCGCAAGCAGCGCTGAGCATAGAGACAGGACCTGGGCCCGACGTTAGAGATGACCAACCAAAGAATAACGGAACGCAACATATCGAGCATGTGTTAAAAAGCAGTCTCCCACATACATTGAGGAATAAAGGCTTAAGTCTTTATAATCTATTGAATGATGACCCCATCATACAGTGGGCCGATAAAGGCGAGGTCGTTGTTGAAGGAACAAGGGTACAAGGATCCAACATCGTTGAGATTGTTCATGATCTGGTGAGAAAGTGGGACAGGCCCTCACCAACAGGATGGAAGCATATTAAAGCAAGACTACAACAAATAAATGTCCCCAAAACATTGATAGGTAATCTGAATAGGTTAAAAGACCTGGATGAAGTCTCGCATGTGTCACAACTGAGTACGCTATCGCCCCCAGCAGCAGCGTCTCTGAAGAGGAGAAAGAAGAGAAAAACGGCCAACCTTATCCACGTGTCTCTAAAATACGCAAATGGCTAACATATTAAGTAAACGCTATTATGACATTTCTAACCCCACCTCCTATGGCGGCGTTAATAAACTGTACAGAGGTGTTTACGGAGTAGGGAAAAAAGATGTTGAGAGGTTTTTGCGGGAGCAGGATGCTTATACACTTTATAAACCGGTGAGAAAAAGGTTTAAAACGGCCAAGACAACAACGGCGTCGATTGACTCTATTTGGCAAGCGGATTTAACAGACATGCAAAGATATTCACTGTATAATGACGGATACCGCTACATCCTATTCGTAATAGATATATTCTCTAGATATCTGTGGCTAATTCCACTGAAAAGTAAATTGCCTGAAACAGTTGCTAAAGCGACCAAAACGTTGATGTTAAAAGAAGAAAGGGTTCCTGGCTATTTTTGTACGGATATGGGGAAAGAATTTATAGGTCGCGCTTTTCAGAACATGCTGACAGAGTTTAATATCAGTTACTACACTAGCAGTTCTATACATAAGGCCTCTTTAGCTGAAAGAGTTCAACGTACCATAAAGGAACGCATGCATCGCTATTTTACACATAAAAATACATACAGATATATAAACGTTCTCGGGTCATTGGCATCATCATACAACCGTTCACACCACCGTACGATTGGCACAACACCTCACGAAGTTTTAGAAAGAGGTACGCAGCCAGAGGTGAGAAGAGATGGAGCAACGCCACCACACTCTACACATTTCAAAATCAATGATTATGTAAGGCTATCACGTTCGGGAAATAAAATCGAGAAGGGATTTGAGCAAGGATGGACACGTGCTATGAGACCTAAAGGCGAGATAATGATGTATTACGTTGAAGATTTGAATGGGGAAGAGATCGCTGGAGGCTTTTACCGCGAGGACCTGCAGAAAGTGACATTTAATGGAGGAAAAAGTGTTTAAAATTGAAAAAATTTTAGGCAGCAAAGGTTCAGGAAAGAGAAAAATGTACCTGGTGAAATAGCTGGGTTACCCAGAAAGCTTCAACACTATATAAAAGCTGCTGCAATAATGAAGCTTAAATAGTATGCAACATGGCGCCTAGCCACTTCTATGTCACACTCCCGTCCTCTTCTTCTCTGTCTGTACATCCTAACAACACCCTCGCCAACTTTGTGACAGAACTCCACGGACCCATTGAATTGGAGCGTGATTCGTATGAGGTGGGTTTATGTGAACTCCAGTTAGTCTCCAAATTTTTAACTCTTGAAAATGAGCAAATCATATTTCTGATCCTTAGAAGAATCGATGAGTGCGAAAAATTAGACATAACCTTAGACAATAGTCCTGTTCGGTGAGGTGCAGTACTATAGCACAAATGTTCGCTAGGAATCGGCATTATGATACAGCCATGGACATTGTGACGGGGTTAAACAAGAGTCTTGAAAAGTCGTACCTGACAAACGATTTACTTTTTGAAGTCGTAAACATAGACACGCCTGCATGCACATTGAAGTTAAAATCAACGCTTAGTAGAAATATTAAAGATAAAGAGCTGTTCACAATTGTGGCTGAGGGCCGATATAGCGCAGCTCTCCAAAGAGATACCTTTCACGAGGCACAGCATGACTTGTCCAGCTTAATGTATCAATTGAAGATGGAGAAATTGGGTGAAAGCTCTCCATCCCAGACATGTGCTATATTTACAGCAATATCGTAGAGCACCAATTTGTTGGGGACACCCAGGCGCGCCTGCTGCGCATTGCACACATCCCCAACCATAGAGGGAAAAGTTTGAGCATTACATATGACAAGCCCCATTATGTGAATGTTGCGACTAATCTATTAACCAACATCTCGATATATATAAGAACGATTGAGGGAAAAAATTTCCCATTCGGTGATGGGAGCTTAACAGTGAAACTACACTTTCGTCGTTTAAACCCGAAGGCCATTCACAGTCTATCGAGGGTGAGATATCAGCGTGGGAGTGGGCTTGGATCCATTTTTTCATCCATACTACGCACCGCTGTCCCACTGTTGAAGAGGGGTGCAGGATACCTAGGGAGGAAGGCGTTACAAACAGGTTTTAACGCGGCAGAAGACATAATGGGTGGAACTAAGCCTAAAGAAGCTCTAAAAAAACATTTAAAACGTACACGGGACGAAATCATCAAAGATGCAAAGAGAAAAATGCGTGGTGGCGGAAAGAAGAGAGCTGCCAGGAAGAAGGGGTTACCATCACGTGGCGCTAAACGTAAAAGGAAATAAAAAAAGAAGTGCTCTAAGCGTATGAACCTATGGCTGATCATTTTTTTAACTGATATAAGCTGAGGACACTACTCTCACGAATCATACTGTGACTAGTTGTCGAGAGAGGTGGCACTATTTCTGACTCGTCATGGCGCGTTTCATCCATCCGTGTAGTTCACAATGCTGTAAATCGGAACTGTCCCTCTTTGATATGCCCCCACTCAGGTCTCTATTGAGCATAGCGACTTTATTACAATTAACCCATTAAACACAATTAGTTCGCCGAGTGCCCCTATAGAATTCGTGATACCCAGCTCAGGCCCTTACTTTTTTGACCCGAGCTGCATGCACATGTACGCTAAACTGCGTATAGCCCATTCATGATGGAACGGACTGCGATGATAGTTACTCAGCATACCCTGAAACCAACTTTTTACACTCCATATTCAGCCAGTGTGAGGTGTATTTAAATCAGGTTAACATCTCGGCAGGAACGGGGTATTATCACCTACGAGCCTATCTGGAAAATGTCCTCAACTTTTCAAAAGAAGCGAAGGACACCTTTTTAACCGCCGAGGGATATCAGACTAAAGATGAAAATGGTATAAAGGATAAATTTAAAAATTCTAAAAAAAAATATACGATGTTTTGGACGTCTTCATACAGATTTCACATTCCAGGAGAAACTGCTTATGAACGGCATCGATCTGAAGAAGCTACCGCACGAGTCCTGAGATCTGCATAAATCTGGGGTCTGATCAAGAAGAGGGCGCAAAACCCGTTGTGATTCACATCATGGAGACGTATTTGCGTATACGCCGAGTGAAATTAAGTTCGCCAAAACAAATAGAAATTGAGAAGGACTTAATACACGCCACAGTAAAATACCCAATTAACAGGGTACAGATCAAACTATACAGATACACGGTGCCCGCCGGGTTGGCATCGAAGCAACTAGAAAACGTGGCCCTTGGCGTCCTACCTAAAAGGATATTAATTGGAATGCAGGACCACGCCTCGATGAATGGAAAATATAAAAAGAGTGCCTTTAAATTCGAGAATTTCGGCCTTATAAATATAACTCTATACGTAAATGGCATCGCGTTGGGAGGGACTATGATTGCGGACAACTCATCAGACGCTGTGTTCCCGCTCTGCGCGAGAGCTTATAGTATTCTGGCTCATAATGCAGGGGCATGTGACGAGCTTGGGTTTGGCGTAAGCAGAAAGAATTTCCCGAAGAATTTAACATTTATTCATTTGATATTACCCCTGACTTGTCTGCTGGCGTAAATATGCACTTAAGTCCACAACAGAGTGGGACTATCTCAGTCAGGTTGGAATTTGCCAAGCCTATAGACGTTCCTATTAGTGTACTCGTGTACCTCGAATCACAAGCACTAATAGAAGTTGATCGTTTCAGGAACGTGGTCACAGACTTTTAAAATGGACGCGAATACACTCCAGAGAGTAATGCAAAGTGTTCGAATCACACGCTCCAAATTTATCGGTGTTTGCGAAGAATGAAATACTGAAATTGCCAACTACGAGAAACTGGTACAGGATTATCGTGAACACCGACATTGTGGGGGGTGAGGAGATTCATTGGTTTGCAATCTATTTTAAAAATAGGGAAATAATGTACTATTTTGACTCACTCGGCACTCAGCCTTGGAATGATCCTGTGGTTGTACAATTTATCGAACAGATACATGTACCTGAGATTGTATGGAACCCGTATTGCCTTCAAGGATATTATAGTAACACGTGCGGCATGTACACCCTCTCATTTCTCATGCACATATCACGTGGGAAGGGGTTTATAAATTTTTGAAAATTATTCGATTTGTGAGACACTGAAATGAACGATAAAATCGTATGCAAACAAATTAAAAAATAATTCCCATATGTTAGCACCCGCTGTATTGTGTAAAGGTGTGTATCTATATTGTGTAAAGGCCTATTTGTCGCCATTAAGACTTATTTAATGGACACCGGTTCCGCTTTGTACATGTTTTCTACTATTTAATAAATTAAATGAAAATACAATGTCTTTTGTTCTTAATCCCAAAAACACTTACATTAGTTCCTAGATGAACTGGCATTCGTTGGACCGGATGTGAGCCAATACCTCGACCTCTGTGTTCAGGTCGCTGGGTTGGCTGTGCGGAGAAGCATCCATATCATTTATTCCCTTTTGATCAAAACGAAAAGTAGCTATAACACGATCAAGTTCCGCATCGGTCCTATAAGGAGAAGTTAACATGATTAGTTCATGCTGAATCAAATAAAGTTAAGTAAAATTAAATTAGTTTACTTAAAGAGATACAATAAGGGAAAATCCCGATTAGGACGCCTGGCAAATTGTAATCACAAAGCAGATATCCTGACAGTTTTCAAAAGTAAGCATCGGGATAATCTTAAAAGTTTTTAATATTTCTAAAATCCTACTTGTACAACTTTCTGTAAATTTTTAAATTATGACGAAATGTACAAATAAAACAACATATATATATACTGTGTGTGTGTGTGTGTATATATATATATATATGCCGAAATAACAACGAAGAAAACAGACAATAATTAATAGCAAGTGCACTAATTTACAGCTCAAAAGGAAGACTAGCTGGGTGTGCTAAGACATCTCAGAGAATAATTAAAAGCGAATTGGCTAATTTAGAGCTCAAAAGTAAGATTAGCTGGGTGTGCTACGCTTCGTCTGCCTGCAACGGGTCTTGAACCCGCAGACAATTCTTAATAGTTTTTAATATTTCCATTGTATCTATATTGTGTAAAGGTGTGTATACACTTCCGCTTAAATCGCAAACTAATTTTCAAAACATTTATTATGGCATTTATAAGTTAATTAACACTGAATGAAACAATGAATATAAATGTGACCCGGTTAGGTTAAATTGTTAGGTTAGGTTATATTATTATAAACGAGAAAGAGCCCTGTGCCGATACATATATATATATATATATATATATATATATATATATATACAGAGACATGCAAGAAGTAAATAGACACCCTTAATTTTATGGTAAAATGTATGCATCCAAATTTTTTTGCCATTATTATGACTAATATTCGTTTCCTTTTTTTAGATTGTAATATACCCATCCTAGAACATGCCTCGAACAGAAGATTCCAAAGAAATTTCTGACTTTCAACGAGGACGGATTGTTGGTCAATCTGAGGGTGGACTGTCCCAGCGACAAATAGCTAGGAATCTCGGAATACCCCTTTCTACTGTTAACAGAATAATAGTCTAATTTAAAGAAAAGGGCACAACATCAATTGAATCACGACCTGGTCGACCTGGGCCTTCTGACAGATGTCTTCTTTTTGTTCGAAGATCTGTTGAGAACAACCCTCGTTTAAAAGCTTCAGAAGTGGCAGAAAAATTCAAAATTAGCCCAAGAACAGCAGTAAACTATCTTCATCAGCTTGGTTATTATGGACGTGCAGCTATATCTTGTGTTCGAGGCATGTTCTAGGATGGGTATATTACAATCTAAAAAAAGGAAATGAATATTAGTCATAATAATGGCAAAAAAATTTGGATGCATACATTTTACCATAAAATTAAGGGTGTCTATTTACTTCTTGCATGACTCTGTATATACACTATATGATCAAAAGTATTCGGACACCCGGAAAATCCGCATTTCTGCAAATATCACCTTCGCCGAAAGGTATGCTGGGAAAAAGCGTGGCGAAACTATAATGCTGAGGTGTTCTGTTAAGTTATCAGTAACTGTTGTGAAGCCATGCCGCGCGGACGTGAACTCTCCGAGTTCCAACGTGGACTCGTCATCGGATGTTATTTAAGTAACGTTTCTATACGAAACATTGCAGCCAAACAGGATATACCAAAGTCGACTGTAGCGAATGTTATCATGAGATGGAAGCACGACGGTGCAACTAACGCGAAAAAACGTTCCGTACGACCACGTAAACTGACGGAACGTGATAGAAGAAGTCTGGTACGACATGTCAAGAAGTCCCGCACGTCCTCTGCCGCTTCCATCGCTGAGGAGGTAGGAAGAGCATCCGGTACCTCCGTTAGTACTGTAACTATCCGCAGAGAGATGCACAGACTCGGTTATTATGGTAGAGCAGCTGTACACAAGCCACTGATTACAAAAGTTAATGCCACGCGTCGTTTGGCCTGGTGTGTCTCCCGTCGTTCCTGGACCGTGGAGGACTGGTAAACTGTTCTTTGGAGCGACGAGTCGCGGTATTCACTCTTCCAGTCTGATGGGCGTGTTTGGGTGTGGCGACAGCCGAGAGAACGGCTTCTTCCTGACTCTGTACGTCCAACGGTGAAGTTCGGTGGAGGGTCCATCATGGTATGGGGTTGTTTTTCCTGGCTAGGGCTCGGCCCGTTGGTTGTTATACCCACTACCATGAACGCTGACGTTTATCTCGACGTTCTGGACAATTCGGCCTTCCTACACTGTGGCAATACTACGGAGATGGCCATGTTGTTTCAACAGGATCGAGCTCCCTGCCATACTGCAAGGCGTGTGCAGGACTGGTTTCGTGAAAATAAGGTGGATTTGTTAGACTGGCCTGCTCAGAGCCCCGATCTCAACCCAATCGAGCACATGTGGGACGAACTGGAGCGACGGATACGAAACCGCACACCACGCCCGGCTTCACTTGCATCTCTTGCATCAGCTCTGCAAGAGGAATGGCGAGCCATTCCTGCACAGACTTACCGAAAACTGGTGGAAAGTATGCCTCGATGTGTTGACGCTGTAATAAAAGCAAAGGGTGGACCTACTGGTTACTAAATGCCGTAATAAAACCATTTTTCCCAAAAACCATGCGGTGTCCGAATACTTTTGATCATATAGTGTATATATATATATATATATATATATATATATATATATATATATATATATATATAGGCTAGGTTAGGATATATTATTATAAACGATAGTAGGATACATTATGTCCCGGTTAGGTTATATTATTATAAACGAGAAATAGTCCTGGGGATAATTTTTTCGTTGTAGAAAAAGTCAGAATAAAGCTAGGTTAGGTTAGACTAACAGCAAATTATGATCACACAGCAAATATCCTTTCACTTCGCTTTATCACGAATTTAAAATAATAATACATGCAATGAATGAACCGGAGTACATAATCACAAATTAAAAACTTACATCTCTGCGAATTCGTTAGTGGGAAAATCGTTCTCGCTGCCACAAATTTCTGTAACAATCTGCGTTGAGAGAAGTTCATTCTGGTCACAGTGTTAAAAATTAGACGCGTTGCCACAGCGTAGAAATCTTTATCTTCAAACAATTCGGGGGAGTCGTACAGCTGGCTCATGGTGGATATATCAAAAGCACTAAGCGAAAAAAACTACTGAAATGAAGTCCTGAGATGAAAGTGCCCCTTTTATAAATGGGGCTTGTGATTGTGATCAACCTACAACACACGAATCGCGAGCTTCCTATTGGCTATCGGTGAATTTTGGGGGAGGCTTGACGCGTAGGCCCGCATAGCGGCCAAACATAGATTCTGGGCTCCACCCACAGGGCTCTGATTGGCTGCCCCTTGAAATCTGGGGCGTGTCAGATATTCCCATTCGTAGAGAGAGAGAAACGCGTTGTTTTTTGATCTTGTATTCGGCCTCGAGAGAGAGAGAGAGAGAGCGCGAGAGAGAAGGAGACGAGGAACTTGACGAGGATGGTTTCCGAATTTATTTATGGTGCCCTATCTAAAATAGGATCGGAAAAAATTTATTGCCTCTGAAATATAAAACGTCTCAAACTGGAAGGTAATTATCCATGAAGGAAAAACCATCAGTGCGCTAAGCTCGCTCTCCCATCTGTAAAAGTTTACTGTATCCCAGAATTCGCATACGATACAATAAATAAATTCAAAAAAATAACAGAGCTGTGTGATGGATGCGGATCATTAACGCCAAAGTTTAGATCATAAACTTAGCGGAAAGAAGTTTATCTAAGGGATATATATTATATATATATATATATATATATATATATATATATATATATTCCATAAATATTTATGTTCTTCTATTGTTCAGCTGTTTACTTCGTTTAATTAGGAAATATTTAAGGGGGAATTTGATTGTACCGTCTTACCTTATCTCCATTTCCCTAAAGCTTTCCACTCCAACTTAGAGAGAGAGAGAGAGAGAGAGAGAGATACATATATAGGATCATCTTTCTTTTCGATGGCTTCGGCCCGAATTGTTCATTCTGGTGAAGGTCAAACTTTTCACACCGCCCTAGACCTACTTTTTAACGGGGTGTATATATAAGAGAGAGAGAGAGAGAGAGGGAGCGAGAGAGAGAGGGAGAGAGAGAGAGAGAGAGAGAGAGAGCGAGAGAGAGAGGGAGAGAGCGAGAGCGAGAGGGAAGACGAGAGAGAGAGAGAGAGAGAGAGAGAGAGAGAGAGAGTTACAAGGAATTACAAGGAAAAGAAGTACCTCAAAAGGCCTTGCGGCCCATACCAAGGAGGTACCAACGGCATGCCAAGGAAAATTTTCTACAGACTCAAATAGTGTGCAAGATTTGGTCTAACCTTTTCTTGAAATGATCCACAGAGGAACTGTTCACAACTTCTGAAGGTAAACTGTTCCACGTGTCACAGATCTTATACGTAAAGTAATTCCCACACACATTAGTCCTAAACCGTTTCAAATTCAACTTCCATCCATTGTTGCGAGTTGGGTTATCATTTAAACTAAACATGCTTCTAAAATCGACATCGTTGAACCCACGTAAGAACTTGAAAACCTCGATCAGTTGACAGCGCAGCCTCCGAGTTTCCAGCGAAAAAAATTTCAGGCGCGTAAGCGTCGATTGTAGCCCATATGCCTAACGGAAGGAATTAACTTTGTGGCCCTCGCCTGTACTCGCTCCAGCGTCTCGATATCTTTCTTGAGGGTGGGCGACCAGAACTGCACAGCATACTCCAGGTGCGGCCGAACCAGGGAATTGTACAGAGAGAGTACAATCTCCTTGTTCCGAAACTGAAATTGCCTCCTGATATAACCCAACAGCTTCTGGGCTTCCTTTTCCACCTCTACGCATTGTTTCGTAAACTTAAGGTCGCTGCTAATTAGCACACCCAAGTCCTTTTCCAAATCAGTCGCCCCGATATTACTCCCCAACATCGAGTAGTCCGACTTGGGATTGGCGTAGCCAATGTGCATCACCTTGCATTTACCCAAGTTAAACGGCATTTGCCATTTTTCGGACCACTCTCCTATCCTACCTAGGTCCGCACGCAGTTGCTCGATCGCTTCGGGCGCCCAACATTGGCCCCAAGCTTGGTGTCATCAGCGAATTTGGCGATCCGACTGACGATGCCACCGTCGATATCATTTATGTAAATGATAAACAACAGTGGCCCCAAAACGGAACCCTGAGGAACCCCACTAGTGACCGAGGCCCAACCCGAACTAACCACTTTAATTACATCCCTCTGCCGTCTATTCTTCAGCCAGTTTTCAATCCACCTACCTACTTCCCCACCGATACCCAGCGCGCGCACTTTCGCCATTAGCCGGCGGTGAGGGAGAGAGAGAGAGAGAGAGAGAGAGAGAGAGAGAGAATTGTACATACATAAGCTCGCCTTTGCACTCGATGACTTCGGCCCGAATTGTTCATTCTGACAAAGGCCAAACTTTTCACTCCGCCCTAGACCTACTTTTTAACGGGGTGTGTATATATAAGAGAGAGTGCGTGAGAGGGATCCCTGCTAGGGAACCCTGGTTACCCATTTATCTACCAATCGTGAACGGATGTTTACACTCCACCTTAGACCTACAGTTTAACAAGGATCATTAGGATACCCTGGTTTCCCATTTATCTGCCAACCGTGGAAGGACGCGCCGCCACCGGATCTCGAACCTGGCGCATATAATCGTGTGTGCGTAATATTTTATGGGCGTATAGGCGGGTGTGTATGTGCCAAAACGAAGTATACACTGTGCCAACTGGCTGATAGTGCCTGGAGGCACTGGCTGATTAAGCCAACTGGCTGATTAGGGGCCTATAAGGTAGTGTGCGCTCGGCTGAAGTCTTAATATGCGCTTGGCTCCTATCAAGCGAACACCTCTCTTCCTCTCTCTCCTTCTCCGCTCTCTTTCTCTTGGTGGATAACTCCACCTCCAAGTTGCATGACCCTTTCTTGCTCTTGCAACATTCCCTCCTCCCCCTTTGGGGGGTACCTTGAAACAAGGGGGTGGCACTGGTGTTGGCACACTTGCAACATTGATCAACATTTGCAATTGCATTTCAATCTCTCCTTTTGTGCCCATGCTACTCATGCAGTATGAAGAGCATAACTCTCATTAACCATGGAACAAATACTAAAAATTGGTCAGAGGAATGTTTAGTGCACAAAGAGATATTGAAAACAGTCTTAATATTTCTTTTCATTCCATGACTTCTACGAAATTTATAATAATAATAAATAATAATAATAATAATAATTATTATTATTATTATTATTATTATTATTTTATATTCAGTTCATTGTCCTAGTTCTAATATAAATTTTTATCCGATGTTGAGTTTTCAGTCGGAGTTGAATTTGTTTTATTGTCATTGGAAATCGATTTGAAAAAGGTTGGGTCGAAGATTATTACCGAACTGAAATAGAAAAACCTTTGGCATAGAATCGCAGTTCGAAATGGATTCCCTGCGTGAGCTCTTGTATAATACTGGAATTAGAAATAAAATCGATTAAAAAAAGCGACGAAACTGCCCATGTAATTGCCTCTTATTGTATCTTACTTTGCGTTTGAAAGACTGAAGATCATAAACAGGGGTAAAGATGGATTGAATAAGGTTGTTCCAGAGTTGATCAGTTGAGTCCATGAAAGATTGAGAATGCCGATTGCGTTAGAGAGTTGGACATAAAAGGGATGAGAATGTGTCGAAAGTTTGACAGTGGGGTTCATAAGTATTCGTACAGAGAAATATTTCAGTTATATTCGTCCCTATCTTTTGTAACATGCATAGGATACTTATGAAAAGTTTACCGTTCGTTTGGAAAAATTTAACAAGTAAAAAATTAGTTTAACTCCAACATATAATGAAAAACCTCAAATAATTTGAGGAAAATAAAAAAGTTAAAATACGAAAGTTTTGTATATTTATTTACATAATTACATAATTATTTAGTACTTTGTGAGTCCACCTTAGGCTTGAAGAATTTAAAATTTTTATCAGTAGTTGGCGGTTTTGATTAGAAACTGTTGGCAATTCTGAATTCTAGAATTTTCTTTGTGAATCTTCATGGAAGACGGATGACTGTACAAACTATTTGTAAACAATATGTCGTCGTGATAAAGAGCTATCTACAGATCCTAAGATAACTGTATTGCTGCACACGAGTCTGGAAAGGGTTATAAGAAGATAGGAGAAGAACTTCGAATTTCATTTACAACGGTTGCTGCAGTTATAAAGAAACGGAAAGGCTTTGGAACAATCAAAACTCTACCAAGGTATGGACGGCCTTACAAGATTTCAGAATGTACAGCTAAACGGATTAAAATAATAGCTGCTGCGAATCCACGAGTGACTGCAGGTGATATTTGGCAAATATAAATACTGTAAAAAATCGATGTTCATACCTTTACTGTACGTCGTACGTTGAGAAAGAATAGTCTGCATGGAAGAGTTGCACGAAGAAAACCTATGCTTCGAAAAGCGTACAAAGAAGTTCGTTTTAAGTACGCCACGGATCATCAAAATGGTGTACTTGCATTCTGGAAGAAAGTTCTCTGGACAGACGAGACCAAATTTGAATTATTGGGGAATAACGAGCAACGGCATGTTTGGCGAAAATCAAATACTTCATTTGAGAAAACACATCTATCCTGCGGTCAAACATGGTGGTGGTGGTAGTTTACTTTTTTGGGGATGCTTTAGGGCTTTTGGTTCAGGAAAGCTTGTCAGCAATGAAATCTTGAATTCCAAGAAATAGCATGAAAATTTAGAAGAAAATTCAGTTCGGGAGTTGAGAATAGGTCGCAATTGGGTACTGCCAAAACATAAAAGTAAGAACATCATGAAATTGCCCAGTCAAAGCCAAGATCTCAATTTAATCGAGAGTTTATGATTTGATTTGAAAAAAGCTATACGCAAGAGAAACCCTTTGAATCTGAATGAATTGCAACAATTTTCTTTAGAAGAATGGACTAAAATTTCTATGTGGAGATGTCGAAACTGTCAAAAAATACCCAAAACGAATCATTCAAGTCATTCAAGCAAATGGTGGATACACAAAGTATAAAATAATTTGAAAGTAAATGTATGAAAACTTTTGCATTTAACTTTTTTTTTATTTTGCTCAAATTTTTTGATGTTTTACATTTTATGTTGGAGTTGAGCTAATTTTTTAATTTATTAAATTTTTCCAAACGAACGGTAAACTTTTTATAACTATCCACTGAAATTTTATCTGTAGGAATACTTATGAGCGCCACTGTATATATATAATATATATATATATATATATATATTATATATATATATTATATTATATATATATATATATTATATATATATATAGTATCAATCCAATTTTGACCACTGGAAGATTTATTGGGAGAGAATCTTTGTTAACGTCAAAAGTATTCTTCTTCTTGTAACATTTCAGCTTTAAATTTATATTTTTTGCATCCTTGTTTTCAGTTTTTCATATTTGAAAACATTAATTGCTAATCTGAAAAACTTTATCTTTCATAAACTTTCCTTTAATGTAAGTCTGTAAGAGTTATTAATTACCTAAAAGTAAAAGTAAAATTAAAATTAATATTTTTAAAAAATTTAATCAGTAATAGAAAAACTTCGTCAAAAGTACGTGTGTGTGTGTGTGGTGTGTGTGTGTGTGTGTGGTGTGTGTGTGTGTGTAGAACAAAAGCAGATAACAAGAAAAAGTTTATTCTTTCGCATATAATTAGGCATTACAAAGGAAAGGTGCAAACAATAAATTCTTTAAATAATTAAATTAACTATAGTAAACTGCTAAATTCATAAAAGAATAAAAGATAAACATCAGTCAGTCACAATAAACATTAAATGTAAAGAATTTCCTAAAAATTAAATTGCAATTTGTGAGGAAACACAAGATAAACAATGTGACTCAGTTTGTATAGGTCAAGCTGGAAAAACTTTCGACGTCATAGTAAAACTGTATAAATGTGCGTGCAGGACGGCAAATAATTTTAATATATTGTTTAATTATATGTATAAAATGTATAAATATAATTGAAAGGAATATTCTAGAATGTGCATTTATCTATTTTATAAATAATTTCATTAACAGTTCGGGAATGTATAAAATGGACTACATCTTGTCAAAATACAGTTTGCCTCTAATTAGTACTCGTTAAGTTTTGCTAATCTCTCCTAACTTATTTTTTTATGCAGGAAGGAGAGGGCCAAGGGCGAATGCCCGCAAAAGCGGCCCCCCCCCAACCATAGAAGAAGAGATCCAAAATCGAGGTCCAGGGTTTTCGAGATGCCTAGACATTCTGCGCTTGAAAGATTGGACGTCATAGGCAGGGGGAAAGATAGATTGAGGAAGATTGTTCCAGAGTTCACCGGTTCAGTAGATGAAAGACTGAAAATACTAATTAACCCTTGCGTTATAGAGTTGGACGGAAAAGGAATGAGAAAGTATAGAAAATCTGGTGCTGCGTGCTCTCCTTAAAGGAGGAGGCATGCAGTTAGAGAGTTCAGAAGAGCAATGTCCGTTATAATAGCGATAGTAAAGAGAGACTGAGGCAACATTGCGGCGAAGAGAGAGGGACTGAAGACAGTCAGTAAGAGGCGGGGAATTGATGAGATGAAGGTCTTTGATTCCACCCAGTCCACTGCAGCTGTGTGGGTTGAGCCACCCCATACATGATAAGCATACTTTATACAGGGGCGGACAATAACCCTGTAAAGAGAGAGCAACTGAGTCAGGGTGAAGAAACTGCGGAGGGGGTACAACACACCTAACCTTTTAGAAGCTGTTTTGGAAAGAGTATATGTGATATTTCCAGGAAAGATCTCGAGAAAAAGAAACGCCAAGAATGTTAAGAGAAGAGATAAGCTTGAGTTGGGTGTTTTTGAATGTAAGGGGATAGTCGTGTGGAAGATCGTGACGAATAGACAGATGAATGAGTATTATGCCCGCAAAAATGCCGAGTGCAATGCAACTGCAGGCAGGCAACATTGCAACATCGCATGCAGCATGGTGAGAATGTTTTTGAACCCCCCTTCAGCCCCCAGGAAAAATAATTATATATATTTATTATATATACCTATGACTCCAAACGTAACCTAACCTGGCTGCTCAAGCCACATATATATATATATATATATATATATATATATATATATATGTACAGGGTGTACATAAAGTCAGGATCTATTTTTGTGAAGCACTTGGAAATTATAGAATTCAATCATAAAATGATAAATTGGTAACATTTATTAAATAATTAAGAGTAGGATTCGACGTGACGCCCATCAGTATCCCTGCACAGCTCAAATCGTTCCGCAGCATTTTCTAAACACATTCTGGAGCATTTGCGGGGTTAGTTAACTGCAGCAGTTCGTATACGTGTACGTAAGTTTTCAAGACTCGTAATCTTCGTCTGATAGACTGCGATTTGATAAAGCCCCATGCAAAGAAATCTAAAGGGGTTAAATCCGGTGATCTCGCTGGCCAAGGTCTGTTGCTTCCGCGTCCGATCCAGCGATTTGGAAAACGTCTATTTAGATAATCCTGAACAATTTTGGCATAGTGACAAGGAGCACATCATGTTGATAGACGACGGTACTACATCCTATCCCGTCGTGTCCAGGCAATTTGTAGTTAGACCTGGAAAAATTGCTTCAGAAGCTTTCTAAACTGTTTCCAGCTCAGGAACCATTGCCGAATAACATATCCACAAATCCGACAAAATTGGGACCCCGGGAACACCCCAAAAATGAAATTCAAAATGGCGGACTGGATGTTTCCTACGAAAAAAAAAATAATATACATTTACGCTTTTATTTATAGAGATACATTTGATGCTTTTTCTTTCAGTTGTAATGTTTTAAATAATTCAACAATATACAACACAACCAGTTATTACGCAAATATAATGTTATATAGCTTTTTACAGATTTTTATAATCAATAATACAACAATGATTTTTTTTCCAGTTTCAAGTTATGTTCCTTACAGAAGAAGTGATACCTGGTCACAAACATACAGAAATTAATCCTCTTCATCACTATCATCGGATAGATTACCGGTACTTGGGTTGTTATCGCAACCACTGATTTGGCACTCGCCACAAGCGGCTGAACAGGGCATTCCATTACGCTTGCATCCACATCTTGAAGTAGCACATTTCGTCTTGCAGGAGCAGCGGATCATGTTGAGTAGATAATTTGGAGCTGGTGGCTTGTCGCAGGCTGTAGGGTAGTAGGAATTATTCTTTACATACCAACCCCACTGTTCTGCATCGATCTTCTCTTCTGTAGACTTCCAGATTAGTATTTGAAAGTATGTGCGAAAGCTGTGGTACTTTGTGGACGCATCGGTAGGTGGCAAACGTTCGGGTGTAACAAAAGATTTAGTTGTAGCTACCTTTTCAACTAACATTCGATGACGTAGTGCGTTAGTGGATTCAAGTGTCTTGCAGCCATACAACAGAAGCATTGCCTTTCTTCCAGCGGCTTCAATGTCAGAGTGTTGGCAACAATCAGAACAGAAATTTTTGCAACTGAACGGAGTTCAGCCACCTTCATCAGTGTGTCGAATGCTTTGGCTTTACCGATCGAAAAAATTCTGGATGTGCTATCACAGCCCGTGAAAGCATGCACAAACAGGAGATACTTACAGATGTCATTGCCTAACAATGATTGAATGCTGAGATATCATACACAGGATTAGGAGATGGTCCCCGTCTTATATCGCTGCGATAGTACAACTTGAAACCACTGTCCTTGGCATGGTACAGAAGGAGAATCAGCAAGTCGGTGTCTTCCCCTATTACTGTTGTAGTTGCATTTTCTGATGAGGAAACTGCTGCAGAACGATGTCCACATCAGCATCCCCATCTGCGTTGTGAACAGTACACCCGTGCTTCTTCAACATCTCACCTACGAGGGAAATAAATGCTTGCTTGTTGTTTTCATTAGCCAAGAAGTGTTCCTTCTGGCCAACAAACTTCATGCTTGGACTGAGGTTCACATTTCTGCTTGTCTTGGTGCTGCGTCTTCTGTGGGTCATGTCCTTGATCGTAGGAGAGCTGCTGTAGCCATAAAAAACAATGATTGCTTTTCCATATGTTTTCAGAGTGAAATCGGCATATGAGTTGGCGATGCTGTCATATGTTTCATCTTGACGCCAGGAAACACGATGTAGTAGAGATCCACCATCCAATACGTACTGGTCTGTGCACTGAATTTCTTGAACTTCTTCCATGCGTAAAGTGTCAGTGTATTTGATTATTGCATGAGGTAGCTGAGACTTATCGGGTTTCCTCAAGATACTTCGTGATTCGAACAATGCAGGAGGATATGCACACAGTTCGTAACACATGACATCTTCAAGATTCATGTCTCCGGCAGTGGCAACAGTCATCATTCTCTGAAACAGTAGTGCAGGATCTACTTCTATATCTGAAGCATCAGTGATCACAACGGCAGAAGCAGATCCTAGTGTTTTCACTTTGTCAGATCTTTGGCAGAATATGTAAAGGCTTTTTCCCAATCATTTTTACGACAATGTTCGTACCGATTGAATGCAATTGATGAACGTTAACTCCAGGATCAGCAGTTAGCCCTGTTACAATGTTGCAGAGACCCGAGGTAGAATGGAATGGGATAAGGATTCCAGACGTTCAAGTACTTTCTTCATGTCATTACTGTCCTGATTTGTCTACTTCCCCTCATTTCCTTGTGCTGTTCACTACTTTCCAACAAAACTCTGGTGTATTCCTGCATTGCTAAGTTATAAGTGGAACACAGAGGCATAGAAAAGAGCCACGTTGTCCTTTGGATGTCTGTAAATCCACTTCCGCGTGTCAGTCCGCCTCTGCTTTTCAGGGAACGCATTAGTACTTGTTCTATCACCAGGTCTGTGCCGAGTCCGGCCCATAATCTGTCGCTTCTTCTTACCACAAACTTACCTTCTGAACATTTTGTTAACGGCTGGATTTTCAGAAGGCAAACTTAACATTTTCTGCAGGTACAGGTATATCGATTTCAGGTAATTGTGATGTCGGCTGCTGCAATTATGGGATGGTCTCCAGCATAGCTTACAAGTGCAAATCCCACGAGCCGTTTCTGTCTGCTGTTATCAAGGAACGTGCAATGTTGATCATTCGCTGATATTCCAACCAGAGTTGACTTGTTTGCGATGTAGATTGTAGGTCAGTTTTCTTCGCATCCAAAGTGGTAGCAATCTGAGACAATGCATTCGAAGATTCCACATCCTCAACTGATTGTTTGGCGGTCATAACATCGTCGAGCAGGTCACAAGCTTCCTTATGGAGGTCATGAGGAGTTTCCATCTTCATTACGAGGGAAAACGTCTGCGACTAGTAAGGTACTAAGAGCTGCATCTACTATCATATGACCACGTATCGCTCTTGAAACAGCTTTTCCAGACATCATGTGTTGCACGGCATTTGGTCCGTATATTTCTTGAAGTACTTCAGACAATCCTGAACCATTCATAAGAGTACCGACTGCTCCCAAAAGATTCATCAGAGTGTGAAATGATCCCAGCATTAAAACAATGTCCTGCAGGTCTCTCTGTTCATTGATGATTTGGGAAGCTTTCCAGAACAAAGGCTGATCAAAGGTAATAATGCATGGGACTTTTTGATCGCGTGCTATCTTGCTCAAATATAGTAATGTCGAAAATATGCAGGTCATGTCAGTTGGCGACATATCTATGATGGGAAGGAACGTGATCGACGCCACACCTGGATGTGAGACACTTGATCCACCGTGAATTGCCTGCATTGTTCCGGACCAACTTGGACCTGATCTTTCTGCTGAAGATATCTGCCAGAGAAGACTAAGTCGACTTATGGTGGCAGTGGGTACTGGAAGTTCGCGGAATGAGATGTCCCTCAACATGCTTCTCGCGTGTCTATATTCCCTAATGTCAACGATTGCAATCTTCTTAATGTCATTGTCACCAACATTACGCCTGTGAATAGAAGGGTGGATCTTGATCTTCGGAGTTATTGCGGCAATCATACCCATTCCATGAAAGGTATTCTTCCCATCCAAAGTGCAGACATCATGATCGACGTTATCTGCTGCTAGAAGGACTGCAGTGTTTTCATCAACAGTAAAAGAGCCAGACCCACTTGCCAGCGCCCCGTTTCTTTCGAATCTTGTTACTTCTGCATACGACGAACAGTAACCCAGCTGATGGAGAACGTCAATAAGGTACCTTGACCTAAAGTTGTGGTGTAGCTGAACCGACAAACCAATCTGTAGTGGACATAGTAATCCTCTAGGACGGGTTGCTTGCATAATGCTCTGCCCAATTGCACCTATTTTCTTGAAGCATCCTGTCCCGCAAATGCTTTTGATAATAGCAATTTCAGACTGTTGGGAATGTAATCAAGAGCACTTTCTGCAGTGATGTCATTTGGAGATGGATACACATCTTTTCTAGGCGAGTCGACAGACTTGATATCACTTCTGATTATTTTTGCAGCAGCTTCTACTAGGTAAATCTTCTGTAGCTCTATATCTATATCACATTCTTTCGACTTTTTGTGATAATCTATAAGAATTTCATTAGCTGTCTCTCGTAGTGTTACTACATCTGCCTTCCCACTTTCACCTGATATTATGATCTTGTCTCCGTAACGTTCTAAAAGCTTTCTCTTCATGTGCCTGCGTTCGTAGACAGAGCTCTGACTTCCTTGAAGATATTCCTCCATTTTGGAAATTAGGTCTCCAATCAACAGTTGTTCATCATCATTCTCTTCCAGGTAAGCACAGGTCTGAAGGAATGCTTGGTGTTGCTCTTCATTAGTTGGTCTCCCTTTCTTCGAATCATGATCGTCGGAGGAGTATGCGCGAGGAATGTTTTTTCCACTTCGAAAATTTACGCTGCAGGTGTGATGGTAGACACAATCTGCAGCAGGAAGATCACGAAGATAATACTCCAGACGGCCTTTTACATTAAACGACCATTCATCGCAGCGGCTTTCACAGCACCTTTTTATGGTTTCGGAGAACTCTGTAGTTCTTATTTGACATGCTCTGATTTTGGTTTGTGTTTGGAAAAAAAGTCCACAAAGGTATCACAAAACAAATAGTGAGTAGCACTGGAAAATGCGTATTCATGAAAACGAGCACTTTTCCTTGGTATTGCCTCGGCTGCGGTCTGTCGCTTCTTTATTTGAATGGTCTTTTTATCCGTAAACCTTTTCCTACATACAACGTGAACACTTATTCCAGCTGTTGCAACAACATCGCTTCCACGGCTGCGGCTGGATGCATTTATACCATCTGCTCCTTTTTGCGAGATGTGAACCACTTCCTGTCCGCTGTCCAATTTCTCCTTACAAATCACGCACAATTCTTCAGGGGTCTGCATTCTTGAAGGCGGACGCACACCGAGTCAGCCGTACACCGAGTCAGCCGTACACCGAGTCAGTCTGAAACAGAAAACACAAATTAATAAACTGTGTTGCAGTATTTAAAAGGAGTACATAATAACAGTTTTAAAGAAAATGACAAGCACAAATACGCAGATTTGATAGTGGGTAGTAGGAATTAAAGAGTTGTATATAATATAAGTTTATAAAGATGTAGCAATGTCCATTCTCACATACACTCCATACAGTATATTTTATTTACATTACGTGACGTCATAGTTTAATACTAGCCGCCTAATACAATTTTTAATGTCATATAGGTTAATTTAGAAACGAAAATGTGTTTTAAAACATTTTACTGATCAAGAAAAACGTCATAACTCTCTCTACAAAGCGAAATTAAAATTTATTGTATTTCGTAGGAAACTGCCAGTCGCCATTTTGAATTTCATTTTGGGGGTGTTCCCGGGGTCCAATTTTGTCGGATTTTGGATATGTTATTCTACAATGGTTCCTGAGCTGGAAACAGTTTAGAAAGCTTCTGAAGCAATTTTGCCCAGGTTGAAGCTATTTTGCTCTAGATTGCCTGGACTATAAGGGGATAGTCGTGTGGAAGATCGTGACGAATAGACAGATGAATGAGTAGTATGCCGCAAAAATGCCGAGTGCAATGCAACTGCTGGCAGGCAACATTGCAACATCGCATGCAGCATGGTGAGAATGTTTTGAACCCCCCCTTCAGCCCCCAGGAAAAATAATATATATATTATATATATATAACCTATGAACTCCAAGCGTAACCTAACCTGGCTGCTCAAGCCACAAATATATATATATATATATACAGGGTGTACATAAAGTCAGGATCTATTTTTGTGAAGCACTTGGAAATTATATAGAATTCAATAAAAATGATAAAGTGGTAACATTTATTAAATAATTAAGAGTAGGATTCGACGTGACGCCCATCAGTATCCCTGCACAGCTCAAATCGTTCCGCAGCATTTCTAAACACATTCTGGAGCATTTGCGGGGTTATGTTAACTGCAGCAGTTCGTATACGTGTACGTAAGTTTTCAAGACTCGTAATCTTCGTCTGATAGACGTGCGATTTGATAAGGCCCCATGCAAAGAAATCTAAAGGGGTTAAATCCGGTGATCTCGCTGGCCAAGGTCTGTTGCTTCCGCGTCCGATCCAGCGATTTGGAAAACGTCTATTTAGATAATCTTGAACAATTTTGGCATAGTGACAAGGAGCACCATCATGTTGATAGACGACGGTACTAACAATCCTATCCCCGTCGTCTATCAACATGATGGTGCTCCTTGTCACTATGCCAAAATTGTTCAGGATTATCTAAATGGACGTTTTCCAAATCGCTGGATCGGACGCGGAAGCAACAGACCTTGGCCAGCGAGATCACCAGATTTAACCCCTTTAGATTTCTTTGCATGGGGCTTTATCAAATCGCACTTCTATCAGACGAAGATTACGAGTCTTGAAAACTTACGTACACGTATACGAACTGCTGCAGATAACATAACCCCGCAAATCCTCCAGAATGTGTTTAGAAATGCTGCGGAACGATTTGAGCTGTGCAGGGATACTGATGGGCGTCACGTCGAATCCTACTCTTAATTATTTAATAAATGTTACCACTTTATCATTTTATGATTGAATTCCATATAATTTCCAAGTGCTTCACAAAAATAGATCCTGACTTTATGTACACCCTAATATATATATATATATATATATATATATATATATATAATATACACAAACTCAGAATGGTCCCCTGAAGCAACATATATATATATATATATATATATATATATATATGTATATGGGATGAATTTCAGAATTAAACACGTGAAATGAATGAATAATGCAAGCCCGCAAGGAAAAAAATTATTCCAAGGCCGTTCGTGTATTCAGTGTACACTTCGTCAAGGAATGAAGAGAGAAGGCGAGATGACAAAATATATACCTACGTACAGCGGGACAGAAAAATAAAAAGATTAGCACATGATTAACAAGAGTTAATTAGAGGCAAAGGGATTTTAACAGGATCTTGTCAATTTTATACATTCCCGTAATGTTATTGAAATTATTTTTAAAATGGATAAATGCACATTCTAGAATATTCCTTTCAATTATGTATATATTTTTAACAAGCACTTTAGAACTATCCCACTTGATACTATGATCACATCCAGGCCCTCTCAGAGGTCCAGAGAGGCACGGGCCACTTCCAGCTTTTGAGGTCCATAGCTAAACCCAATTATTACTTTCACTGCAAAACATTATATTCAAACCTGAAAGTTTCTAAATTTGAGGCCACCCTTAAGCTTGAGGTCCAGGCCAAATGGCCCTCCTAGCCCCACTCTGATAGGCCCTGATTACATCTGTACATATGGTTAAACAGTGCACTAGACTTATTTGCTGTTCTACACGCATATTTATGCTGTTTTACCCTAATATCTAACGTTTTAGCCGTTTGGCCTATACAGTATACTGTACACTAGGCCGGGTCGAAATTTTTTATTTCTTGCGTACATAGTTTGAGGTGGTTCAATCAATCATAGTAACACCCTGGTAAAATATTTTTGAATTCTGAGGACCCCTACTCCCCCTACCGGTTTCAGTTTTTTCAGAAAATTTGTAAAATTCGAGATAATTTGCGATTTACTTCGAAATTTTTTTATTATTAAAAAAGTTCGCTTATAAAACAGTTATATGTATTTTTTAATGAAAAAAAATTTAAAAATACAAAAATGCATGAAAAAAAATTTAATACATAAATTTTTAGCTATTATTGGTAGAAATTTGGAAATTAAGAGACAGAAATTCAATAAAATTTTTGACCTAAAACTAATGTTTTTTTTTATTCCTTCCATTGACTTTTCCACTCAAAAGTAGGCAGTTCTTTTCTAGACTCTAAAGTATTTAAAATAAATTATGCAGATTAATATAACCAATTCTTTCCTGCTAGATTTAGTTAATAAGTTCACACCCCGTTCAACGCTTTGCTGTGACATAGAAAATCCAGTATTTCTAGAGGTTTAGTTCTAATCTGAAGCAATTGCTCATTGGTAAAATTACTTAGCAAAGGTGGAGGATGATTATCTGCTCATTCCAATTAATCAAATCAATATAATCATTTGCTAAAAAATTTATAGATCTTGGTAGCTCAAAATTTCTGGCTCCTGAAAACCCAGTTCTGGAAAGAATTATCTTTGAATTGCTAGCTCTCTAATATGTAATCGTCGTCAGAAACCATTGCAGGAGTATATTTCAGGATTAGCGAAGTAAGCGTTGTTTTTCATGACCGGCTCAATAATTTTCTTGAATTTTACATCTAAATTTCGAAGAAGAATTGTCATAAACCAAAAATTCGCGCACCCTCAGTGGCTTTTGGTGATTTATTTGAAATACGCAGGGGCATAAAAATTGATGACAAATATGACAAGATCTTTTAGGTTAGTATCATGATTTGATGTAGAATGTATAGGCGAGAACCCTATTAGCCAAAGTCAACACCTGGCGTGATTTTGTCGTCCTGGAGATCTTACAGCGAGACCCTCAGAAACATTTCCTGTTTGTATTGCATGACACATTTCGTACAAGTATTTTTGGTCACTACTCAAATCTTTTACAATATTAGGAGGTATTTCTTGAACTTTATCTTCTATCGGTTCAAAATGTATTACTTTCAGTTTTGTTAAATCAGCTTTTAATTTCTTGCCAAGTGGCCCTTCAAAGGTGTTTGGGCCAGTGGTTCTGCCCTCAATGCTTTTGTAAAAGTGCATCAAGGGCAATTCGTTTAAATGTAATTCACAAACGAGCCACTGAAGGGACCTGCCAAGATGAAGTTCTATTAACTTAATGACCCCTCCAACTCTGCCTGTGTTCACTGGGGTTCCATTACAAAGTAGACCTTTAATTGAATTAGCACTATTTGAATCTTCAATAACAGTAATTATTTCATCAGCAATCGCCCTTGCAGTGCCATTATTTGGTACTACGTGACCACTGTAAACGCTTTGCGGCTCTTTAATTATAACATACTGTAGTGTTCTTTTATTTTGCCTGATTATGTCAGTGTATCATCTTTTCTTCCATCAAATCCAATACATTCCACATTTTGGTTTTCTTCTTTATACTTATCATTGTTTATTTTACCAATTCTGTTTTTTTTCTCTTTCAACTTTTTTTCGATCAAGCATATTTTCTAAACTTAAAATCTTCATATCTTTTAAGGCAGCGTTTATAAGGGCTGATGTGGCCCTATTGCTTACTCTATATCTCTCTGAAGTTTTGGCTAAATTTTCATAGGTATATCTATTTTTAAAATTTTCTATTAATTCTAAGTCTTCTTCATAATCTAAGTCCTCTCTGTCTTGAAAATCGACATCTTCATTTACATTATCATCTTCTATCACTTCTGATGATACAAATTCCCTTGCTTCTCTTAATTTTTCTTTTGATTTCTTTTCCCTTTCCTGTGCTTTTTGGATTTTGCCCAACTTTCTCAAATTACTTGAAGTAGTTTTTTTTATCAATTTTTCCTAACTGTTTTTTCTTTCTTTTTGACCAATAAAAGCTTCCCATTCTATAATAGGTATTTTATGTTCACAACTTCACACCTACAAAGTTTTCTATCCCTTATGCCTTTATCATAACAGTGGCATGGAGATATGTCAAACATCTCGTCATATTTCTTTAATTTTTCATAATATTTTTCATTTCTTTTTATCATAGGGTATTTAGTTAACTTATCAGAATCTTCGGTTCTTTTGCTTTATCCTCCCAACACTAATTTTTTTATATAATGTTGGTTTCGTTTTGGTTATGGTACTTTATTTTCCTTCCATTATAAAAAAAATTAGTGTTGGTATTAGGTTAGGTTAGGTTAGGTTAGGTTAGGTTACGGTAAAAACAACCCGCCGCAGGCGTTAGCCGTTATAAAAAAAAATTAGTGTTGGGAGGATAATCCGAATCTTCTATAAGTCTAGTAACTCTAACATAAATTCCCTTTGTATCAATTGTTGGGAAAGAAAATTTTTGCCAAATTTCTTTTATATCTTGAACAACTACGTTATAGCAATCATTTTTATTTATTTTACCCTGTGCTTTAGATTCTTCCTCTCTAACAATAAAATGGACGTGCCTTACAACATCAGCTTTTGATGACGTCATGGCAGATGAAAATTTTGCTGGATATCCGAAGACTGCATTGTGGCTTCTTTTTCTAGTAGCCATAATTTAATTTAATAAGATGCTAACCATATTTTATTTATTACTGATATTTTAAAATTAAATAACGTATTTTAATACAAACTTTTAACATTCTAGGTACCTAAATAGGAATCTGGAAAGAAAAAAACAAAAATAATGTAATATTAGGTCTTACTGAATATCCGGTGCTATGAGTCAGCACCGAATTTAAGACCCCTACCCCCTACCCCCGAAAGCAAAAAAAATAATATTTAGGGTCGATTTTTACGATTTTCGATTTTTGGCCTATTTCCCATACAAATTCATATGGAAAAAGTGAGTATCGGTAAGGGGGTAGCGAAGGTCTCACAGCCTTGATTTTTGGTTTCGATACTACTATTACAAAATGATCAACCTCACAATATGTACCTAAGCAAAATCTTGACCTTCACCCCATTTCGACCCGGCCTATAGTGACACGTATACTGAGTTACATTGTGTACATCCGACCGAATACATACAACCAACCGCATTATCCGGACTCTTCTTTATTAGGCGTGATTTAACAGTATTATTATACAGGGTGTACATAAAGTCAGGATCTATTTTTGTGAAGCACTTGGAAATTATATGGAATTCAATCATAAAATGATAAAGTGGTAACATTTATTAAATAATTAAGAGTAGGATTCGACGTGACGCCCATCAGTATCCCTGCACAGCTCAAATCGTTCCGCAGCATTTCTAAACACATTCTGGAGCATTTGCGGGGTTATGTTATCTGCAGCAGTTCGTATACGTGTACGTAAGTTTTCAAGACTCGTAATCTTCGTCTGATAGACGTGCGATTTGATAAAGCCCCATGCAAAGAAATCTAAAGGGGTTAAATTTGGTGATCTCGCTGGCCAAGGTCTGTTGCTTCCGCGTCCGATCCAGCGATTTGGAAAACGTCCATTTAGATAATCCTGAACAATTTTGGCATAGTGACAAGGAGCACCATCATGTTGATAGACAACGGGGATAGGATTGTTAGTACCGTCATCTATCAACATGATGGTGCTCCTTGTCACTATGCAAAAATTGTTCAGGATTATCTAAATGGACGTTTTCCAAATCGCTGGATCGGACGCGGAAGCAACAGACCTTGGCCAGCGAGATCACCAGATTTAACCCCTTTAGATTTCTTTGCATGGGGCTTTATCAAATCGCACGTCTATCAGACGAAGATTACGAGTCTTGAAAACTTACGTACACGTATACGAACTGCTGCAGATAACATAACCCCGCAAATGCTCCAGAATGTGTTTAGAAATGCTGCGGAACGATTTGAGCTGTGCAGGGATACTGATGGGCGTCACGTCGAATCCTACTCTTAATTATTTAATAAATGTTACCACTTATCATTTTATGATTGAATTCCATATAATTTCCAAGTGCTTCACAAAAATAGATCCTGACTTTATGTACACCCTGTACTTAAAGACTACATTGATACCAATTACTTTAAGTAATGTCGGAAGATATTGAAAATTAACATGGTAAGGTAGCCTAACGATATTTTTGTGCTCAAATTCCTTTAGAGTTACACTATTATAATACCTATTCTTGGCTTTCCTAAGGCAATTATCTAGACATAAAATAGGATATATATATATATATATATATATATATATATATATATATATATACAGAGTGTCCAAGAAGTCTTGGAGGAGTTTTATTTGGCTATAACTTTTTTCTTTTTTGAGTAATTTATTTCTTTTTCTTTTCAATTAAAGTACCCTTGCTGCGATTAATGAAAATGGAATCCTGGACAGTGCAGCAAAGAGTGGCTATTGTGGAACTTTATTTGACAAACAACTCTTCCATCGTTGCCGCTCAAAGAGCGTTTAGATTAAAATTCAACACACGTTCTGCTCCTCCTGATCCAGTTATTCGACAGTACGTCGCTAAATTTCGCATGGGAAAGGGTCAGGGAGACGAACCACGGACTGGGCGTCCTCGGACAAGCCGAAGTCCAACTCGGGTTGAAATGGTTCGTGAAAGTGTTGAGGAAAATCCACATCAGTCCGACGACGCAGCCAGGAATTAAACATTTCAAGAAGTTCCTTACATCAAATTTAAAGAGGGGATATCAATCTTTCCCTTACAAAATTCAAATTGCTTAAGAAATTAAACCACAAGATCATCAGAGTCCGATAACTTACGCTAATGCTATTTTAGATTTACGCAATGAAAATGAAGATTTTCACCAGATACTAAATTTGTATTTAAAATCGCAATAAATATATTTTCAAGTGTTACAAACCTTTTTTTATTTGATCCCCAAACAAAAAAGCTATAGCCAAATAAAACCCATCTAAGACTTCTGGGACAGCCTTTACTTAAAACTTAATTATTGGTCTGAAAACAATTACTGGGACAGTTATGTATCAAGAATGTAGGCTGAGTTGGAAGCTGATTTTTATTGCGAAAGAAACAGATGTTTAATTGAAATATTCGTTTAGTTATATATATATATATATATATATATATATATATATATATATATATAATAATAATAATAATGCTTAAGCACATATTTAGAATACAGCTGTATGTTTGATTTAGTGTTAACGTTTCTTTAAATTTATCTTCCAAAACACCCTTCTACACAAATGTTAATACAGACGAATTAACGTCTATATACCGAGTGTTCCAAAAGTCAGTTTACTGAAGAAAATGTTCTCCTAAGGTGAGTTTCTACAAAGAAAAAAACTTGTTTCATAAATATATTTACAAAACATAAGAAAACAAAGAAAAAAAATTTCTGAAACATATTTACAAAACATGAGAATAGTTCTGGTTACAATAACTGTTCAAAATGTCCTTGTTGTTCGATGCACATCTTGTATCTGTCAACAGTTGACCGGCAAATTGCTTTACATAGTTCTTTATCATTGTTTAAGAGCTGGAATTCTTCACAAATGTAGTCTTTAAGGTCCTGAAGACATGCTGGCTTTTTGCTGTAAAAAAAATTGTCATAAAGTTTAGAATAGTCATCAGGAGCAAATATTTTCCTCGGTAAACTGACTTTTGGGACACCTTGTATTTCACCCAGAGCACTATTAAATAAGGCTACTTTATATTTAGAACAGAGAATATACGAAGTACCAGATTCTCTACATATAATTATTGTTCAGTAATTAACTCGCATGAGGTGAAATCTTTGTCAAACAGGTAATTCCAATTAAGTTAGGATATATGGTATGTTCTGTGTATATATATATATATTATATATATATATATATATATATATATGAGAGAGAATTGTGCTTTGAGTAAATAACTGTAGATAAAGTTATTAGGCAGGACCTGTGTCTTGATACATCTGAAAACTTTTCCCTCATCTGATGGGTTTAAAGGAAGTAATATAAAATAAACCTGTAGTAAATTATAGCCACCCATATATCTAAAACGATCTACATAAATTCCATTAACATGTTTTGATTAGCAAAATACGTTTAGAAAAACAATATTGGCTCAATCACCTGACCTCGCTGGCAAATCTCAGTCCAGGTGATGCGGAGTTTGTCAGATTTGGCTGGTAAAAGAATGTTCATTTATTATTCTACACATGCATTCGTGTTGATACCTACTAAAGAATGTATTTATATATTTTTCCTGTATATATATATATATATATATATATATATGCGTGTATTTATTTCTGAAGTTAATTGCTCACAGACTTTTTATATATTGTGAAACACAATATCCGTCAAAAAATAGGATATTTTCTTTTATAAAAAATTACTAAGTTAGCCCTGAAAATAAAATCTAGTTTTATTATAAAATTATATTAATATTTTTTATAATAAGATTTGAAGATGTATTTGTATAGTAAGACAAAAAATTTGTTTTTGTTTTTAATTTGGTTTACCATATTTCAGTTTTTGTTTAAAAGAGCGCCGCGCCGACAATACATGGCCTTCTTGTGGTCTTCTGTCATGAGAAGCTTAATAATTTTGCTATTGGCTGTGCCGTTTATTGAGACCGTACTGGTCTGCTGTGGCCTCATAAACGTATTTAAATGTGTTAATGAGAAGATTAAAAGCTTTGTCTATGGTCTGTGTCGTATTTCGAGACTATATTGGTCTATCAGGTGTTGGTAAGTAAGATCTGGTTGGTAAGTAAAAGCTGTAAGTAAGTCGCCTTTGGTCTATCAGGCGTTGGTAAGTAGGATCTTCTTGGTAAGTAAAAGACGTAGGTAAGTCGGATATGTAATACTATGTTACTGGTGAGAGGTCTTAAAGTCTATACTTAGACGATTGTGTAGCCTTCATCTCGACTACGTGTTCTTGATGGGAGGAGCTCCTAAAAGTCTTTATTTATACTGTGTTACTGGCAAACGTACATGCATACACACCCACATACATACATTTCATATAATTTTGTAGGCCTGAGCTGCCTTATGTTAGGATACCCCTTGGAGTTCAGATACACGTATATATATAAAAGAAACTTTCTATACATACATACACACCCACATATAATATATATATATATGATACACACAGACCGTGCATGGAACAAGGAACTCTTCTAGGAAAATTAAATCCACTATAGTCCGAATAAGTAATGGTAAATGACAAATACTATAGTTTTTCTTTTTCATGATGCTAGCCCGACGTGGGCAACGGGTCACTCGCAAAGAAGTCCCAAAAATATAGCTTCCCTCACCAGCTATCTGCAAAGCAGATAGGATCCAGCTTTGGGACAGGATCTAGGGTTTAAAGCAGTCTAGCCCAGCTACATTTAGAACCTCAATATAAGCAAAAGACTCGCTGCCTTCACGTCAGATTGAATACATCAAAGAAAAAGGGGTAACTATTATATTTTTAGCTAAAAACAAAAACTTAAACCTCAACTGGCAGAATTGAGCGTCCACTTTTCAAGGCACATAACATGTCCGTTTCATGATGGGAATGAACTCAGAATGGTTCCCTGAGGTTTTTTTTATGATACACAGACCGTGCATGGAACAAGGAACTCTTCTAGGAAAATTAAATCCACTATAATCCGAATAAGTAATGGTGAATGACAAATACTATAGTTTTTTCTTTTTCATGATGCGGTCCCAAAAATATAGCTTCCCTCACCAGCTATCTGCAAAGCAGATAGGATCCCTAGATCCTGTCCCAAAGCTGTATCCCATCTGCTTTGCAGATAGCTGGTGAGGGAAGCTATATTTCTGGGACCTCTTTGCGAGTGACCCGTTGCCCGCGTCGGGCTAACATCATGAAAAAGAAAAAGTATAGTATTTGTCATTTACCATTACTTATTTGGACTATAGTGGATTTAATTTTCCTAGAAGAGTTCCTTGTTCCATGCATGGTCTGTCTGTATCATAAAAAAACCTCAGGGAACCATTCTGAGTTCATTTCCATATATATTTGTGGCCTGAGCAACCAGATTAGGTTACTGTTGGAGTTCACAGATATATATATATATATATATATATATATAAATTTTTTGGGGTCTGAAAGGAGTGGAGGGGGGTTCAAAAACACTCTCATCATGAAACACTCTCATCACTCTCTTCAGCTCGTGTCACGGAAACGGAATTTCTGAAACCATCGTTGAGCATCACCTTCGCTGACGGAGTTCTCTCCCCATGCTTGACAAATTTTGCGCGAAGTCCGAGCTGCACTACTCCCAAGTTTGAACTCGTACAAAAGGCACACTCGAATTTGCTCCGCTGTCATTGTTCTTCTTAATGCTGAAAAAATATGAAAAATATAAAAGAAGGAACAAAATATATATATTTATAATATAACAAATTAAAGTAATTATAACCTATCTTAGTTCAATGTATAGAGATACAACAATAAAAAACGTGTGCACCTTTTAATTTCACTGTTCCAAAACCGACAATACTTTTCCTTCAGCCTGATATATATATATATATATATATATATATATATATAACTCGAGTTTAACTCTGAGTTTCGCTGATTCTGTAAATTCACATTCGCTCAATTGCACAGTTATTCACTGCACAACATTAGTTGCAACGTTTTTTGCGTCTTTCAGCATTTGTTTTGTTTATTAAAGGAAGAAAACCATTAATCTCCTTATTTTAATGACATTTATTAATTTGATCGAAAGGTCTGGTGAAGTCAAGCCTCAAGGAAACATTTATTTAATTAATCTAATTACATTATTATAGGTCCTACGATCAACACACCTATATATACAGGGTGAGTCAAAAGTCTCCATACATAGGCAAAATGGTCATGATAAATAAATGATTATTTATTTTTTATTTATTTTGCAAGTGATGTGCTGAGATGCCATTGTCCCAAGAAGAGCGTATAGAGATAATTCTTCTGGCAGGATCAGGAAGCTGTCGCAAGGTTGCCGAGGATTTTAACAGGAGACACGCCCCCAGCATGCACATCACACACGACACCGTTGCCAAACTCATTGAGAAGTTCAAGAAGACTGGAAGTGTTGCAGACCAACCGAGAAGTGGCCGTCCACGAACAGCCACCAATGAAGGCACAGCGACCATGGTGCTGGCAGCGTTCGCAAAGAATCCAAAAAAAAGCACTAGACGGATGTCTGCAGAATGCGGTGTCATCCAAAGGAGTATCGTCCGCATTATGAAAGAACACAGATGGCATCCATACAAAATGCAAATGTTGCAGTATCTTAGCGAAGACGACCCGGACAGGCGGCTGGAATTCTGTGAATGGGCAAGAACAAAAGTGGACGAAGACACGGGGTTCTCGACTGGCATCCTGTTTTCAGATGAAGCCAACTTTTATGTTCATGGAGAGGTTAATCGTCAAAACGTACGTTATTGGAGTGATGACAACCCGCACTGGATGAGTCCCTCAAAGACACAAGGCGCTGGAAAAGTGATGGTGTGGTGCGGGATATGGGGCAACACAATTGTTGCCCCTTTTTTCATTGACACAATCTGAATGCCGAAATGTATCTAAACATGCTGCAAGACACAGTCATGCCGTCCCTGCTGAACGAGGACGGGGGATTTCCAGCGTACTTTCAGCCACCCCATTACGGTATCTGCGTGCGCCAGTGGCTGGATCAGCAGTTTCCGGGTCACTGGAATGGCCGCCGTGGTCCCGTGGAGTGGCCTCCGAGGTCCCCAGACCTCACCCCCCTTGATTTTTACTTGTGGGGGCACTTGAAGGCCATGGTGTACCAGGTGAAAATACAAAACACGGACCACCTAAAGGAACGCATTGCCTATGTATGGAGACTTTTGACTCACCCTGTATATATATATATATATATATATATATATATATATATATATATATACGAGGGTAATTCAATAAGTATCTGCACTTTTTATTTTCACAATTTTATTTTCACATCTGATAGATTATAACACATTACTTCTCAACATAGTCTCCCTTTTTCTCAATACACTTAGTCCAGCGATCTACAAGCTTATTAATGCCATCACAAAAGAATGTTTTTGGCTGTGTGCGTGGCCAGTCATGCACCGTCTGCTTCAGGTTATCATCGTCTTGGAATCGCTGACCTCTCAAAGCGTCTTTTAGTGGTCGAAACAGGTAAAAAATCTGGACTGTAGGCTGAATGGTCGAGAACTTCAAATTTAAGTTTTTGAAGGCATTTTCTAGTCTGTGCAGCGGTATGAAGGCGCGCATTGTCGTGTAACATAATAACACCTTCCCACAATCTCCCTCTCCGTTTTGTGTGAATTGCTTGCTTTAACTCATTCCGAAGCATGTCAGAATACGATACACTTGTTACTGTAATTCCACGCTCTAAATAATGTTCAAGGATAGGGCCTCGTGTATCCCAAACAGTGTTAGCATAACTTTACCTGCTGACGGCTGAGCTTTGAATTTCCTTGGAACGGGAGATGTTGTATGCTTCCATTGCATTCTGTTACACGACAACACGCGTCCTTATACCGCTGCACAGACTAGAAAATGCCTTCAAGAACTTAAATTTGAAGTTCTCGACCATCCAGCCTACAGTCCAGACTTGGCACCTTCGGATTTTTACCTGCTTGGACCACTAAACGACGCTTTGAGAGTCAGCGACTCCAAGGCGATGATGACCTGAAGGAGGCGGTGCATGACTGATTACACACAGAGCCAAAAACATTGTTTTGTGATGGCATTAGGAAGCTTGTAGATCGCTGGACTAAGTGTATTGAGAAACAGGGAGACTATGTTGAGAAGTGATGTGTTTATAATCTATCAGATGTGAAAATAAAATTGTGAAAATAAAAAGTGCGGATACTTATTGAATTACCCTCGTGTGTGTATATATATATATATATATATATATATATATATAGTGTGGGGAATTAGTTTGAAATTCAATAGAATTGTTTTGTGAATTTTGCTATTTTTTAATTTGACTAATTATTATAGTTAAATTTTATTACAATAACAATATTTTAAATTTTTACGTTTGATGAAAAGATTAAATTTATTAACAGTGTCTTCAAAAGCTTATTGTCATCCAATTGAAAGGCAACTTATAATTCCCCAGACTAGCTGCAAAGAATAGAATTAATTCAAAACAAATAAGTATAAATAAATGACAAATTTAATTATGAAAAATATAATGATAATCAATAAGTAAAAAATTAGTAGATTTTAAAGTTGTTTACTAAAACTAATATTTAGCTTAAGAACCCTTTTAAATGATTTAAAATTGAATTTAATCGGAATATGATAAAATTAACTTCAGTATATCTGATGAAATGCAATTAATTGTTAAGAACTTGAATATTAAATGATACCTTAGCAAATGAATTATCAAAGAATATTTAATACGTATAGAATTAATGTGAACAAAACTGAAAGTAAATCTTGAAATAAATTTAGTTTTATATAGTGAAAGTAAATGATTGAAATTTCACTTACGACTGTAGATTCGACAATAATTAATATGATTGTTAATGATGAATGAAGGTAAGTTTTTATAGAATTGATAATGCAGCAATATTCAAAACTAAAGCACAAATGATGAATTTTAGTAAGACCAAAACAAATTTAAATATTATTATAATAATACTTCATAAACAAATTATGATTTAACTCAAATTATAAGCCGACAACGACAACAGACAATACGAGCTTAAACAAATTCAGACTTTACAGAGTAAACAAATTCAGACTGACTTTACATACTTGCCAACCCTACCGATTGAGGCGTTAGGCTTCCGATTTGAAGGCTATTCTACCGCCTCGGTGGTGTAGTGGTTATCGTCGCTAACTACGAATCCATCGGCCCCGAGATCGAAACCAAGTGATGGCAGGCGGCGCGCAGCAAAACCCAGCTGGTAGCTAAACGGGTATTGGAAGTTGGGCAACTCGGGACCCGTAAAGAAATCACAATTTTGTAGGTATATAGGACGAGTAATTGGATCCATTAAATACAAAAACATTTAGCTTCACATTCTGTCTTCCATTCTGTATCACTTTTTATAGCGTTCTAACTTTTCTTTAGGTGTAACTGGAATTTGAGAAAGCCGCTGCAATTTTTTGGTTAAAAAAATCGTGGGGCAACTCGGAACCCGGGGTTCCTTTTTGCCCCTTTTCCGAAATTTCAGTACCGTACCACGCAGTCACTGATGAAACTTAAGATACGACACGTGAAAATTAAACACTGATCAATAAGTAGCCTACACACAAAAAGCAACAAAATAAGTTCTTACAGCTTTGGAATTATGAATCAAGGCAAAATTTGCTGATGATAGATCACATGGAGAAAAAAAATGAGACTTTCGAATTTTTGCATAGCTGTATGGCGCAACCCGCCCCGAACCACTGTTTCAAGGCCACAGATCAGTGTCGGCACCGAAGGAGGTAGAGTAAAGCTAGATGGCAGCACTAGTTTGGGCTGTAGTGGGGGTGTTCCGAGTTCCCCCGTGGTTGGGGTGTGGTTCAGATTCCACATTAAACTGTAGGTCAAGGTGGAGTGACAAAATTGACCTTCGTCAAAATTAACAATTCGGGTGGAAGCTAAACCAAGGTTATTCTACAAATAATATCAAGCCTTTTATGCTCAGAATGCATTGTAGAGTGCATCATTTAAGGCTACATTTTCAAGAATTTCCGTGGGGTGAGGTATGCTCCCGGACACCCTGGTATTGATTACAACTCGTACCGCTTTTGCTTTTCAAAATGTTGGCAAGTATGACTTTTATTAAACAGATAGTTAAAAGGTCAAAACGGGTCGGTTGGTTAGTTGGTTATTTATTATTAATATTATTAGGAGGAAAAATTCTCGACACAGAGAGAGAGAGAGAGAGAGAGAGAGAGAGAGAGAGAGAGAGAGGAATACATGAACATTTCCTCCTTAGGATATTAATTTTAAACACTTGGAGTTTATCTTACAGCACTTACCTACGTCAGAATTCATCTTCGTCAACAGGAGGATATTTTTCTGACGGAAATTTCCTCGCATCTGCGTTTACACATCACACCAACGCCTTTGTTCTCGACTTCAGAGTTGGACTTTATGCGCTTACTCATAAAAGATAACAACTGTTCGAAAATTATTTTCTTACACCTGCATCAATTTTGATCGTGAGAAGCCTTAACAACAGTTTAACTGTTTTCATTCCTCGAGTCGTTAACAGGTGTAGTTTGAAAGTCATCCTCCTTTGCCCATCTTTCGGAGAACAACTCTACCTTGGGTTTTTGCCTCCTACAGTGTCTATTATTTTTGGCCTAGGCCTACTTGACTTAGCCTACTGCGGTCTGATAATACCGCTACAGACATTCATGCCTTACAGCCTAATTTCCTCTTCACCGCCGATTACAAACTCAGTGAAAGCGTTGCTTATAGGCCCTTGCGCCCTACGGCTGTGTAATACCTAAACTCAGTGTCTATAACCTGTGTCTATAACGAGCAAACATGTTAGGTTAGGTCCCCCTACTCCCCACTACCACCCTTCCCTAGACCTTGCGCATCTTTTCCAGCAATGTTGCAAAATGTTGCAATAGGCTCTATGCCCTTTATTTTAAGGTTTGGGGCCCCACTAAGCCCCCACCCCCATTTACAGCCCTCTGCGCATCTTTTTATACAATGTTGCTAAGGCATGCCGCATCATGTTATTATGTTGCATGCAATTGCATTGCACTCGACAGTTTTGCCATGATACTATTATTCCATATTCTATTCCTACTACTAATGAAAAAAATCTTTGTTTAACTTTACTTGTTCTAATGCTATCCGCAATAGAGAGGAGTGTTTCAGAGGTACCGTCGACATCCAAATCCTGACTCTCACTCAGCTTATTTATATTTCTGCCCGGAATCGTGCAAGATATGTTCTTCGACTCACCAAAAATCCCTTCATCCGATAAAAATGTGAAAACCTATCCAATTCTAAGTCTTCTCGCTCTTTCTGGCATCTCGGTAAGAACCTCCCGAACAACTTTACTTCTTCTTTCCCTCCTTTTTTCCATTCTGACGGCTCATTTGCCGTCTCTTCTCCTAACAAAGCTGAACTCTTCGCTCACACTTTCGCTTCCAACTCAACCATGGACAACTCAGGTGCTGTTCCTCCATCTCCTCTTCCCTCCGACTGAATTATATCTGAAATTAGAATCTCTCTCCAAAGATGTTCTTCCTGCCCTATCTGGATCAACTCTAGTAAGGCGTACGGTCCTCATGGTGTTTCTCCTGTTGTTCTCAAGCACTGTGCTTCTGTGTTGACACCCTGCCCAGACAAACTCTTTCGTCTTTGTTTTTCATCTGGTATTTTTTCTTCCTGTTGGAAGTTCGCTTTCATTCAACCTGTCCCAAAGATGGGTGACCACTCTCAACCTTCCACCTACTGTATCGTCTAATTGCTTTGATTTCTTGTCTTTCTAAATTTTTGGAATCTATCCTTACCAGGAAGGTTCTTAAACACCTCTCTTCTCACAATCTTTTTTCAGCAAGGGACGCTCTACTGGCGATCTTCTTGCATATCTCTATGATTCTTGGTCATCCTCCTTTCGCGATTTCGGTGAAACCTTTTCAGTTTCGCTAGACATATCAAAAGCTTTTGATAGAGTTTCGCACAAATCTTTAATCTCCAAACTGCCCTCCTCTGGGCAACAATCTTTCTCAATCCATCTTTCCCCCTGTCTACGACCTCCACTCTTTCAAACACAGCGTGTTCAGGTATCTCGAAAAGAACTAGACCTTGATTTTGGCTCTCTTCTTCTCCTATGGAGAGGTGGCCTTTTTGTGTGTGTTATTACGAGTATGTATGCAGAGTTTTCTCAAGTCATTGGTTCATGGTTAAAGAGTTAACACTATGTGGACTGAATTTTCTGTCCCTTTAAGTTATAAATGCGTGTATGTGAAAGGTTAGAAATTTGTAATAGTTATCTATATAGGACTAATGATATGGTCACATGCACTTCCATATTCAGTGCTGTTGTACTGCATTACTGTATAACTGTGTCTGTATAGCTCACCATATCGTGTGGGCAGCGGTGTAAGGGAAAAGTATAATTCCAAGGTGCGTAGGTCGGGAGAAATTTAAATTTTGTTTGGAGGAGAGATCGGGGCGCGCACGCTGAATAAATAATTTATCTCCCAAGACTAATATTTTTCCTCGGCTGACGAGTGTTATTCCTTTCTTCGGTATTACCATAAATTTTATTTTAATTTTATTTAAAGTCGTAAACCCTAACATGTCTCTGTTTATCACTTCATTAAGTACACACACTAACTTAAGGCCAATGAGGGAGCGTCGTTTGTATTTTGATGCTGAGAACCTTTTGCGTGTCGACAATTATGGAAGTCATTTACACAAATCAATGACAGAACATACTTAAAACGTTGCTTTCCTCCCTTTGGGGGTTCCTTTTGTGATCTTTCATTAGTGGATTACATTCCAACTTTTTGAAATATCAATGCTGTATAATTAAACGAAACATAATCAGAATAAAGAAAAACAAAAGTAATGCAATCATTTCTATATTTATAGCAACAAAAAATTAATGGAAATTGGGTGAAATTTACAATGAAAATGGAATAAATTTTTATAAATGTTAATAAAATTATTATTATTATTATTATTATTATTATTATTATTATTACCTTTCAAATGCAATAATTGAACATGTATAAAGCTTAACCTTCTTGATTGGGTATTGCAAGTCATAAAAGGGTGAATAAACTGTGTGTATATATTATATATATATATATATATATTATATATATATATATATATATATATATATATATATATATATATCAAGAGCATCTAAAGAACGTGTTGTATAAAAGATAATATTTTGACTACAGAAGCATTTGTAATTAATGAAATATTTATGATGAAGTTTATTATGATGCAGTTTACAATGAACTTATTTATTATAATGAAAAATATAATTTTATTATTGTGATGAAAATTTTACTTTAAAATCGCTCCAAATATTCTGAGCATGCATAAGGTCGAAGCGTTCGATCTTATGTAAATTGATTTAATTCATGTTTGGTTAAGTAAATGCTGGTTAAGTTACGCTAAATTAGGTTTGGTTAGGTTAGGTTAATCATCTTCATTTAAAACCTGGAACGCATGATTTGATTTGATTTACAGTAATTTACTACTCGTAATTCATACATTTGTAATGCCATAGTGAGACATTTTAATGATGCGTGGCCATGTAGTGTTACTGAAAAAGAGATTTAAGTTTATAACACAAATATTCATAAAACATAACAAAATTCCTTTTTACAGATAATTTCTAGAATTGTATTTTTATTCCACTGATTAACATTGGTTTGGGTGAAAGTCATACGCGATTACGAGATTCATATTTCTTTTATTGCATTTATCACAAATTTTGCTCTCTGAAATTCCATTTTCGGTTCAATCAAGTCTCTGTGTAAGTCAATTTGGGTCAATTAAAGGTTATTGATAAAGGTGGAGCGACTTTCACACCTACATTTATCAACAGGATTCAAAATCGCGGACGCTAACATGAAATCACGTGGTCTTTCAGTATATACATTATACAAGTAGTCGTAAGAACGAATCATGGCGTATTGCAGGGTTTTAATTAAGATCTGTTTCATCGTCACTTCCATTACTGTTACTCTTACTGTTTTTGGTGTTATTACAGGGGTAGCATCCGGTCGGGGCGAGAGGTGGATATCGTGTGTGTTTGTATAAATACTCCCACACTTTATTTTTTATCTTTGAAACTGCTTTATATATCGCTATCATATGTGCTTTCCATCAGTTTCCAATGTAACGCATAAAATAGATAATATAAATAATATAAATAGAGAAAAGAATAATATGATTAATGATTGTTATACAAAGTATGTAACAGTAATATTGTTGCAATCGACTATAATTTATAGAGAAAAGGACAGGGACACTTTTTGCATTAGTAAAACAAAACAAAAATAAACACGATTATCTCAGTTATTATGGTATACAGTACCTAAATATGAGAAATGGTGTTAAAGTAGGGGAAAAGGGAAACGACTTACAGCTCGTATATGGTAGTGACGTGACTTGGACGGCCCAACCCAGACAATACGAGAAATGCTCGCCAACACATATATGAAGTAGCAAGGAGTGGACACGTGACCTGCAACGTGTGAGGATGATGCACCTGCACGGCATTGGAGAGCTGGCGGAAATTAACGGGAGGTTTACAGCCGACCAGTATTTCCAGATACTGGAGGAAGTGATGCTGCCAACCGTAAGGATATATGCTTTGCCCCATCTTGAGCGGATGATATTTATGCAGGTAAGTAATACAACTAAATTATTTTCATTACACAGAATATACTTTCAAAAAAATGGCTTAATTAAGGTCAAGCAGTGTATATTTTAAGGTAATATGATTAAAGGAGGACATTAGTAAATGTAGTTTTAAATGTAATTTTAAATGTATCTTTATTTTTATTTATTTATTTATTTATTTATTTTTGCGTCCTTTTTAGACAACTTCAAAAAAGTATGGATGAAATGTAAACTCTCAAGTTTTGCTAATTGTTTTTTACAGGATAACTGCCCTGTTCATACTGCCAGGATCATCAGACGGTAGTTTCAGGAACAACGAGATGTCGAACTGCTGAACTGGTCCACCAAGGGGTGTGAACTAAATCCCATTGAAAATGTGTGGGCAAATATGGTTAACGCTTGGGAGCCTGGGCAGGAGCGGACATCTCGGTACCTGCTGCAACACACCATGGTAAAGTGGAAACTTTTCCGCAGCAACCCACAAGTTATCTACAATCACGTGGCATCTGTTCCAAATAGGCTACGAGAGGTCATTAGTAATAATGGAGGATGGACCAAGTATTGAGTAATTGTGTATAATAATGTTATGGTTGTGATGTAGTAAATACATATTTATCTACTTGAACAATTGTCACTTCCTTATAATTTGAACATTATGTTTTGTATGTTCTTAAGAAAATCCCTAAATTTACTTGATTCATGTTTATTTTTGTAATAAAAATTGAACTATGTTATCATTATCGCTCCATGGATAGACCTTTTTCTGGATAATCATTTGTTGATGATGCATGGATCTTTAAACAGAAATGTTATTGCCTGGAGGAAAAGTCGCTACTACAACTTATCTTACACTTTAAGTATCACAAGGCCACATCAAAATCCTATGAGTGAAAGTTTTTAAAGTATCCCACGTTTGTAAAATAACCTAACTACTCTATTCCCTAAATTTAGGAATAATGCATAAATAAAATACATGATCGTCCAGCATTACCAGCAAAACTACAGTAAACAATATATTTATTCAGTCATTGGTTTTCAAAAAAAAGTATTACTACGACAACACCTGAGAGGAGGAGGAGGAGGAGAGGGAGTGAATGAGGGTAGGGGAGAAAAGGGACTGCATTGCATCAGTCTTATTTATTTATTTATTTATTATTTTAATTTAATTTATTATTTGCTACCACATCTCGGAGAGGACTATATAGGGGTGGAGCACGACTATTGCAGGAGACTGCACATAACACTCATCAGTAAAGTGGATGTGTTTCAAAAACTCAGGATCTTCTTCTAGCTTTCCTAACATTCATGTTGCGAATTCCATTCTTTTTGTTTTGAGCATTATTCAATGAAGCTTGTGAATTCATTTTGTTGGGAAAAAGATTTAATTCGGTACGAACTGTACGATGCACAGATGTTTGTGAAATACTTGCTTCTGCTGACAAACGTCGAATTGGACTTCTGCGGACTGTGCGCAATAATTTCATGAACCATATTTACGTGTTGCACAGTTTTCGTGAATCGTCGGCTACCATTATAACAATTCCTGATATTGTCTTTCTATCGGATGGATCTCTGCATCCATATTCTCTGCACCTGCGTCACAGAATTTGTCACATGAAACCATTCGACGAACTTGATTTTCTGTTCCAACTGCAAACGCGGCATCACTGTTTAAGAGTCCAGCCATATTGTTCCGCGTACACTAGGTCCTTAAGGAGCTTAGTCATGACTTAGCTTTCCTTAATCTTTTCACTTGCTATAGGATAAAAAGAAATCTGCCTTTATATGTATTTACATAAGAATAAATATGGTTTATTTTCCAGCTACAAAATTGTGTACCCATTGATTGAAAGGGTTAAAGACTATAGTGTAGTAAGGCATTATATGGCCTTATTAGATTATGGTCTGTTAGTAGCATCGTCTTTTCCTAATTTCGTAGAAATTAGGAAAAGTTATTGTTCTAAGTATGAAATGGTAAAAGAAAGGTTTTAATATACAATATTTATTAGTTATTAAGTATTGAAAAATTAGAAATGTATAGGTATACGCATTTAGGTATATGAGGAATAAAAACTCCAATTTGTTATCTTTCTGAGGAAGAAATCCTAATAATAAAATATACATCCATCATAAAATAACGGGAAATAAAAATAGGACCATGTTTTTGGGGACATTATATATATATATATATATATATATATATATATATATATATATATATATATATATGTGTGTGTGTGTGTGTGTTTCTACCTCGTGGTGTGCGGACGCTTTGTTCCCACTCTGTGCTAGTTTAATTAAATAAAAGTAACTAATATTTATCAACTCAATGGTTAATTATAACTATACCAGTGTGTGTATTAAGTATCAGTAAAAACGCAAAAATAATTTATTAAGTGAAGGCTGGTGCCATACCGTGTACAGAAAGGAAAAATAAACTGAAAATAATTCAAACGGAGTAACAGCTTTCGTGAAATTTTTCCTATAGGCCAGTGGAAGAGGAAAAGGATCATAAACGAGAAGGTTCAGATTTCGCAGGTGAAATTCGAAAGGCAGAAAGGAAAATGTGTAATTGGTTTAAATCCAGAAAGTTGAATGGAGACAGATTATGTTTTATGGAATGCGCTGCGTATCAACTCTGTGATTGCAAATATGAAGCAGACCAGAACACTGACTGGCTTAAAATGCATTCTGTGCAATACATTTGACCATTACAAATTAAACTTAAATAAAAAAGGTAGGAAAATAATGAATAGAATAAACAAAAAAATCATAAGCTTTTATGGCTTCGTGTGCGTCAAGTGCATGGAAAACAATAGGAAAATATTACAAACGGGTATGGAGAATGTTGAAATAGAAGAAACAATTGCAAAAGGTTCACCGACAGGAAACCAGGAAATGTCGAAAAACGCCGACACAAACGAAAATGAGATTCAGGACACTCGGGTAAACACACTACAGGAAGGTGCAGAAGTAGCCTTAGACGGAGAAATACCCACTTCACAAGAATGAGACATCATCAGTACAAATGAAAACACACCGAAGATAAAAAAACACTCAGTAGGGAAGACGTGATGGTAGAACAGAGGAAAGAAATTGAATCTCATGAGACTCGTAGGAATCTAAACGACGGAGCATATATGAATATTACAAAACATGTTCGTGCAAAAATGCCTCAAACTACATGTATAATCACCCAAATAAATGTTCTACATGATGAGGAATGGAAGTTGCTGGTATGGAAGAAACTGCTAGTGTTTCCACACTTCTATGTGCAGATAGTCAATTAGAGAGAAAAAATGCCTGAATCTGGAGTATCAGTAGTTTCCCATTATGGATACTCAAAGAAGAGAACGAGAAAGAACAGTTCAAATCCTAAATAGAAGTAATAACAGTGGCAATGAAGTACATTTTTTAGAAGTGAGAACGATAAAAGCACCCAATAACACCAAACAAGAACCGACAACTTCGGCCAGAAAACGACCATTATTCAGGAAAACCGAGCACGAAGATTAGTAGCCCTATAAATTTATTATATACAGTATACAAGGCGGTACACTGACCATGCAGACTGCAAATTACAATACTTGAAAATTTAGCTCTGGGAACCAGTATCATATGCCTAACGGAAGCACAAATAAATGCGAAAAAGGCTGTGAAAACTGCATCGATGATACTGAAATAGGAATACTGGATTTCAACATATACAGAGCGGAAAAAATTGCAAGAAGAGGAGGAGTTATATATGTTGAGAATTTTCATGGTAACATTACAAAACATGATAAAACTCAGGCAAAAATGTTATTAGATATTATAGAACATTATGCACTTACTCAGGAAATCTGTGAAACGACTAGAAAAGAGGAAGCTTTGGATTTAATTTTGACAAATAACAATAACACAATCATAAAAAATGTAACACACACAAATTTGTCCATAACCTAATGCAGTTAAAGTTAGCAACCAGGAATCCAAAAACGCATCCCAGAGTCAGAAGGAATATTTGAAGATTTAAATACAAATTCAAAGAAAGTAGATTGGGAAAGTGTAAATGAAGATTTAAAGAAAGTAAACTGGGACTTGCTACTTCACGAAAAGACTCCAGAGGAAATACTATCTATAACAGGAATCGAAACTAAACCTATATTGCTGAAACATATTCAGAAGAGGCAAAAAAGAATACGTAGCAAGGTCAAGAAAAAATCAAGAAATTATTTAGACAACGGAAACAAACTATAAAAACTCTCCAAAGATGAATGAAGCAAGAAGATTCAAACTAGAGAAAAAATTATGCGAAATAGCTCTAAAACAAACATTCATCCATAAGTCAAACGAGGAGGAAAACAAGGTAGAAGAAAACAAAATATAACGAGAAATACTTTTCACGTTTGCGTAAAGAAAAATGCATTGTAAAGAGAGTAGTGGTCAGGTGATAGATGGGGCGACCGAAGACACAAATGACCAAGAAAAACTGAACGAGCTGCTTAAGGAATTCTGTGTTTAGCACCTTTAAGTCCGAGAAAAATGTATAAAATCCCGATGAATTTTTTGATATAGATACAAATCGGTCAGGAACAAGTTTGGACATGAACCTACTAACAGATTTAGTTTTTGGAAGGAGACGTAATTTAGGTTCTATTACAAATACGAGAAAATTCGGCATCAAGGCCGGACACATGGAGGGCCACGTTTCTGATGAAATCTAAAAAGAGTATTGTCAAGCCTCTATATTTACCATAGAGGAAATCAAATGACACAGGACAAATTCCATTTCTATTAAAGAACACGAACATTGTTTCGATAAATACAGTATAATCATGGAATTATAACACACAAACTTAAGAATACCGGAATCACTGGAATGCTGGAAAGATGAATATTTAATGTTTTGACTCAAAGAACACAAAGAGTGGTAGTAAATGGAGCCAAATCTGAAGTTTCAGGAGTCATAAGCTCTGTACCAGTATTATCTCCTTTGCTGTTCATAATAATGATCGCAGATGTTCATGACAGTATTGTATCATGCTTCGCGGATGACAAAGATACGCAAGGAAATACCAAACGAAGGTGACAGAAAAATTACAAAATTACATTGATACATTATTCAAGTGAGCGGAAGACAACAATTTGAAGTTCAACAAAGAAACATTCCATTTAATAAAATATGATAACAAGGCGCTGCAGAATAGAGGAATAGAGGAATAGAGGAATAGAGGAATCTACGCAAGCCGAACAGATAGCACCAAACCCAGAAGTCAGGGATTTTGGAGTGATACTGTCGTCGGATGTAGAATTCAGAGGGCACTATAACATCAAAATTACAACAGCTAGAAAAGTAATGGAAATCATCTGGAGGATCTTCCAAAGCAGAAAAGCAAACATCAAGCTAAAATTATGGAAGAATCTAGCCTTACCAATAATTGAGTATTGTTTAGTACTCACAAGCCCATACATAAAACGAAATATTGCAAGCATAGAAGCCATACAAAGAACTTTTACGCCAAGACAGAGGAAACGAAAGATAAAGACTGCTCAGATTCTGTACTGTCCAAGCTGTGGTGGGTCAGTGGCCATGAAAACAAGGATGGAAAATACCCTGAGAATACGAGGCCCAAAACTCTTTAGTGTATTGACGCAAGAACTGAGGAACCTCCACCACATCAACCTGAATAATTTCAAGAACCAGCTGGTCAAGTTCTTGTGCAAAGTCCCTGTCCAGCCATAGGTGGTCGGCTACGAGGGCAGGAGGACAGCGGGGACCAATTCCCTTCTCCACCAAATCTCGAAAATGAGGCGGGGTGCTGAAGAGAACGGTCGTTCAAAACCATCATAAGGTATACAACTTCGGACCAAAAAATAAAATACTGTCTCAAATGTGCTCATGACCTTGATAATACCTTGAAGTTTATGAGGAATATCGAGTATCTGTGACGTTATTATTTTTCTTAAAAATAAAAATAAATATAGCAAAACCTAATTAAAGAGTGAAAAGTTAATCCATAGCGACTCACCAAAATATTAGAATAACTTGTCAGATGTTACAAAAAAAGGAAAATTTAATTATGTTTATTGAGTACTGCCAATATATTAAACCTTTATCAAAGACTTTTTAACTCTGCGTCTTAGTATTTAGTTAGTCCACCCTTAGCCCTGATTACGGCCTCCAATCGACGTGGCATCTAGTCGACAAGCTTCTTGCATTCTTCTGTAGTTATCGATTGCAAGGTTTCAATCAAACACCTTTTCAGTTCACTAAGTGTTCCTGGTTTACGCTTTTGGACCTTCTGCTCCTCAGCTTAGGAATATTCTAAAGATTTTATATCGGATTAAGATCGGGAGAATTAGCTGGCTATGATAGTACTTCAATTTCATAAGCATCAAACTACGCAGATGTTGCACGAGCCCCATTAGCTGGAGCCAGGTCATATTGTAAAATAAATGGTTCGTCTCCATACAGATATTCTGCAAACTCCAGCATGAAGTATTTTAAGATTTCTTGATAAATGTTACTATTGACAATGATATTTACAAATGCAAGTGACCCCACATACACTAGACAAAATTCGTACGTTTCAAATGTTTCGAGAACTAATCTCATCATCGGTGAACCAGTACAACTGAAATTTGTAAATAAAATACATGAAGTTGAGTCGACGACTTCTATCTTCTATTCCGACATCAATCTCTTTTTTTTTTATGCAGGAAGGAGTCGTCAAAGGCGAGCGCCCGCAAAAATGTCACCTCCATATATAAAGGAGAGAGCCGAAATCAAGGTCTTCGAGGCTTACTATGTCAATTTTTGTTTGTTTTTTAATTTTGAAAAGTTGTGTAGTAGGGCGGAGCGTTTTTACACTTTTTTCGATTTTCATTTTGTAATAGCGCGGAAAAGTGGCTCTTCCACGTCAAAAGTGAGTATGTAAAATCTCAGAGATCTGCAATAATATCTTCTGCCTCCGCACGCGCGTTGAAAATCCAAAAAATGCGCCAAAATGCGCATTTTTTCAATATTTTCTTATAGTTTTAATTTTCATCGTACCTTCTTGTAATAGCGAGGAAAAGCATCCTAAAGGTTTATTTTAGACTGGTTTTAAATATTTTTGTCCTGCGATAATTTCTTCTGCCTCCGCAAACGTTCCAAAATACGGGAAAATTTACATAAATAGCGTATTTTATAATGACGCTATTATGGTCAACTTCGGCCCTACACCACAGTTTATTCGTTAATTATGTATTAAGTAATGCAATTAACAATTCATTATATCATATTTTAGTAATTTAAGAAGTTTATATATTTGAGCAATTAAATAATTTAGGCCACCAATGCAGTTTACTTTGCATATGCTTGGTTTATTTTTGATGACTTATTATGTAATATGCATGCAGCTCCTCGCTTATTTCGTCAATATTGAATGTACTATATTGACAAAATAACCCAGAACTCACCACGTGGAGGTGGCTGCATTTCGAGTTCCTCCCTGCCCGACCCAACCACCCTACTATTATCGGACTTAGGCTAGTTACACACTGTAGTCACTTTTTGTTTCTATTCTTGGTATTTTCTTTCTGGATTCTAATCTTGCTCTGATAAATCCATCCCTTGCCTCTGAACCGCATACTGCAGCTGAAGCCTCTGTTACCAGCTTTATATGCCGTTCAACCGCTTGGGTGTGGCAAGGAAAGCGTGGGATGAAATTAGGTATATCCCCTGATGAGATATAGTTCAGAATGTCGGAGCGTGATAGAACTTTTGTCAGAGGAGGCTCTGACAACTCACAAGTTTGCCAGTTAATCATATTGTAGTACTCACTGCACTGAAAGTTCAACGTGGGCAATTTAAACACTCTCTCTGCGGCTGACTCAGAATCTCTTGCTTTAAGGATTCTCCTCCATCCTCATTCTCTGATATGTTTTGCTTCATCGTGAATCATACAAAGGAGAACATTCTCAGGATGAGAAAAATAGGAATTTCTCTGAATAACACGATCAACTATTTCTACAGCGGGCACTCAACGACCTCGAGCGTTGTATCATTTGATAAAGATGTTTGGCTCCCTGTGTTGCTGAAGAATTTCTCTTGATTTGAAACCACATTGGAATATAAACTTTCATAATATAATCCACGATACACTTAAGGTTGTCTGAAGGTTCTTCAGTTGAAACGTAGAGACGAAGTATGCGGTTAGCAGTTGTCACCCATCTGGAGTGTGCCATTTTGCCTGGTTTCCTTTGAGCTAGAGAGGGAGTACATTCACCTTTTGACACAGTATCATAGATTTCTGCTAAATATTTCTGATATGTGTTCAGATCATCTCTGTCAACTACAATTTCTTCCGTTTCAACTGCTTCAAACTCAACAACAGGTCTCTTTTCACACTCAATTAACTCTTTTCCTATAGGCCCCGTAAAACTATGAGGACCTGTTGTTTTACCATCAATGTCAGTCACTATGTGCCGCAAGGGAAGTTCATTAGTGTGAAGCAAGCAAATCAGCCACTGGAGTGCTCTCTGAAAGTGCTCTTCAATACTTCTTATCACTCCTCCTTTTAGTCCTGTATTAACTGCTGTCCCGTCACATCCAATGGCTTTAACTTCTGAAGTATGAATCTCATTTGAGCGAAAAAAATCCAAAATTGCAGAAGATATACTCTGTGCTGAGTCAGAAGCGGGAATTACATGCCCAATATAATGCGAGTTTAGTTCTTGAAGCAAAGTGACATGCTCTTCTGTTATATTTTTTGATAACCTTTACTGCCAACTTTTTCTTGCACTGCAGTTCTGTCCTTTCTTCCATCGAAATACAGTAGATACTCTCCATAGTTTTTCTTCGTAATCTCTCTTTTGAATGATAGATCTCACTCTTTTTCCAGCTCTCCTTACTTTGCATCTGTCTATTACTGAGCTTAAATCTTTTTCGTTTATAATTCCCACGTCTTCAAGAACAGCCGAAGCAATTATAGCAGCAGACCTGTCTGACACATCAGTTCTGTCACAAGCTATAGCCAATGATGAGATTGTTCCATGATGAGATTGTTCCATCAATTTGATTCTCTGTGTCGGTTCATAATCAGAATCCGCTCCTTCTGTTTCACTTGATGTTGATGACAGTGT
>JAJOZX010014209.1:0-81378 GCA_023014485.1 Bathynomus jamesi
AGAATACCTAGAAGGCTTGGCTTAGAAATCCGTCAGCCTTTTTAGAAAGCAGCCATTTCATGTAATTGAATGTCGTGTACAACTAAAAGAATGAAATAAAACACCATTACATCATTCTGTTTATTTAGACGAATTAATGGATTCATTTTCACGAAATATATAGAAAATAAATATACAATCAAAGAATGGAATATATATGATCAAAAATAATAATATCATAAGAAATACGAATGAGGAATATATAATCAAAATATTAAAAAATATACAATGGAACGATGGAATATATATGATCAAAAAATAAAAAGTAATAATAGCATAAGAAATACAAACGAGGACTATATATTAGGGCGGAGTGAAAAACTCATTTTTCGAATTCTCAAATTGGCTAGTGTGGAAAATGTGTGGAGTAGTGCGGAAATAAGCTGATATAAATTTAAAATCATAACATTAATATCTTCAGGTGCCACAATGACCTTCAATATTGAAAAAAATTGAAAAAAGCAGATTTTAACCAATAATTACAGAAGAGTCCACGATGCACAATAGACAAGAATTTATTCACACTTGTATAAAAATAGCTCAGTCAACCTTTAAAAAAAGTTTCTATTCTCTAAAAACAGTTTTCTATAGTCAGCTCACTCAGCTGTCACGTGAGTACCTCGGTTCAGTGAAGCTGTCGCTCTCGTAGCAGGTGGGTTGTTGTTGTTGGCGTTACTCAGATAGTCTAAACTATTTCTTATATATTTGCATTTCTGTATTGTGTTGCCCTAAGTTTGCCATGTACTATTAACTGAAATTAACGTATAATTGATATTAGCTCTTTCTTTTCAGATTTGTGTACTTTCAAAATGTCTCGAGTTTGTGCAAAATCAACCAGGGCCTCAACTGAGGCCCCATGTTTGGTATGCGGGAAGATTTGTGGCACAGGAATCTTCCTACATACGAAGGAGTTTTTAAATATTACTTGTTTGTAAGAAACGATTTGAAACAGAATACTAATAAAGATCCTTCAATATCTCAAATATTAGAACAAGTTGTTGATAAATTGAAAACAATTTGGGAAAGTGCTTCCGTCCCAATTCTGTCAGACAGGCGAATTGAAACAATGTTCAGAAGCTACCACGAAAAGTATCGTGTCATTATGAAGCCATACCAAAGCAGAAAAAATTCTGAAGCTTACAAAGCAAAGATGATATGTTCAAAAAAGAAGCACACACGAAACTTTTTGACATTGCAGCGTGCAAGTGCAAAGTACTAACACAATGTTCTTGTCCAAAGAAAAAACGGTTCCAAAGGAAGAAGTGACGTTCTCTTAGATCAAGGAGTGAAAGAAAACTGTTTATTGATAGAGTAGATATTACACTCTCAAAGAAAAAGCATCTACGTTGCTAAGAAAGCAAAAGAAGCTGTGAGGCTCACCAAAGAATCTTCACAGGAGAAATTGCAGGATACAAATGTTGAATTATCATCATCGACATCAAATAGTGAAAGTGAATCTGGCGAAATATCAGACGATACATTTCCAGAGCCAGTTAGCTCGAAGAGAAAGCTCGAACAACCTGAAGAACATTATTCAAGAAAAGGAAAACTACAAATCTACCTTCAGTGCCTACTGCTTGTGACAGGACTGCAGTTTCAGATCGAGCTGCAGCATTCATTGTTAGTGCAGTATTGCAAGATATTGGAGAAGTTTCTATTGACAATACATCTGAAGTAGTGGATAGGAGTAAAATCAGAAGAGAAAGACAAAAGAAGAGATCAGAAATTATGAAAGATCAAAATCAGATCCCAATCAGAGGAATCTATTTTGATGTCGAAAAGATTCTACACTCTTCCAAGAAAAAAAAGAGTCCAAAGTATATCAGAAGAAGGTAACAGAAGAACATATCACTTTAGTGAGAGAACGTGGTTCAGATTATTTGGGCCATTATTCTGTGAATTCTGGATCAGCTGAAGAAATATGTAAAGGAATGTTTGAGATATTGGAAATAATGACATGAACCAGGAAAACTTGTTGCCATTGGATGCGATGGTGCAGCAGTCAACACTGGAGAAAAGGGAGGCGTTATAAGCTTATAGAATTGAAGCTGAAGAAGCCAGTTCAACATTTAGTGTGCCAGCTCCATGCCAATGAATTGCCATTACGCCATTTAGTTGCAAAGCTGGATGGAAAAACATCTGGCCCCGCGGATTCACCGGTCCTATTGGCAGGGAATTAGAGAACTGTGAGAGTCTTCCTATTGTCGAGTTTGAAAGGATTGATGCTGAGGAACCAACTGTAGACTGTGAAGATCTTAGCACCGACCAAAAATATCTAATTGATATTCATCAGGCCATAACAAAGGGATATTGCTCTCCAGATCTTGCTCATCGTAGTCCAGGCAAAATGGCACATTCACGATGGCTGACTACAGCAAATCGTTTGCTTCGTCTATACGTTTCAACTGTAAGTCCATCTGAGAACCTCATGAACATTGCTTCTTTTATAATGAAGGTCTACATCCAATGTGGTTTTCTATTAAGCAAAGTACGTCTTTTGTCAATGGCTCAAAACATGTTTTCAAAACTATTGAACTAACAAGAACACTGAATAACGAAGTAAAGGATATTGTAAACCCTGTCATACAAAGAAATGCATTTTTTGCAAATCCAGGAAATATTCTAGCATCAATGATTCATGATGACGCAGCGCCATAAGAGAATTAGCGTGGAGGCGAATAAAGAAAGCAAGGCAAACAAACAAGGAAAAAGTTGTGAGGCGTTTCACAGTACCTGTTATTCAATTTGAAGCTACTGATTATACTGATTTAATTAATTGGCAAAAATGCATTGTCACTGAACCACCTGTGACAAGACACCTGACAGAAAATGAGATTGAAGAATTCATAGAAAACAAGAGTACCCCTCCATTCGAGAAATTCCCTTGTCATACACAAGTAGTAGAAAGAATGGTAAAATTAGTGACTGAAGCATCATCAAAAGTATTTGGATTGAACGCGCGAGATGGCTTCATAAGATCAACACTTCAGTCACGTAAAAAAATGCCATCATTCGAAAGTAAAGCTGAATATAAAGTTTAAATAAAACGTTAATAGAAAAAAACATGCGCAAGGATGGGTGGTTGGGAGGGCATGGGTGGAGCTCGACACGCAGCCACCTCCTCGTGGTGAGTTCTGGATTATTTAGATCATTAATCAAAGAACATTGATCTAAATAAACTAAGAGCTGCGTAATTCAGTAACTATTTTGGTAATTGGAACACTTAATATATAATAATAACAAGTAAGTTTCAGTTATTGTACTAATGCAGAATATAAGAAAATCATTATATTTCACTTTTTCGACGGCTTTGTGGCACCTGAAGATATAATTTCGCAGGACTAATATTTATGCACAGTCATTACCTATAGCACCCACATATTTTCCGCACTAGCCATATTTGAATTTCGAAAAAAAGTTTAAAAACCTCATTTCGATCCGCCCTACTATATATGTATATAATAAAAAATATACAAAACAAACGATGGAGTATAACCATCAATATATTAGAACAGGAAAAAAAAAATATATATATATATGAAAATTATTTCACGAAGGTAACACGTGAAAAATATTTATGATGAATAAAACCACGAAGGAAAGGAAACACAAAATGGTGCTCAAGCGCTTTCGTCTAATGACATCCTCAGGAACACTGAAGTACATAAAAAGGTTAAGCCTATATATAGGTTACAGAAAGAAAAAAAGAAAAAATAAAAACATACATACACACACACACACATATATATATATATATACAGACTACATATCTATATATACAAATACATACATACATACATACATACATATATATACAATAAACAGAGAAGTAAAAATAATAAAAAAATTAAAAATTAAAACCTTAAAGGATTACCATGAGGCGTACAGATTTGTAAGGAAAAATATCGATTTTTAGCACAAGATCAAATGGATTATAAAAATACAAATTATACTGGAACTCTGCCGGGTTTTAACACAATGCTGCCTATGGTCAGGTTTCGATAAAAAAAAAAAAAAAAAAAAAAAATTAAAAGTTAATCGATTTTTAGCACAAGATCAAATGGATTATAAAAATACAAATTTATACTGGAACTCTGCCGGGTTTTAACACACTGCTGCCTATGGTCAGGTTTCGATATATAAAAAAATAAAATGCAAATTAAAAGTTAATAAAGTAGAAGACAAGTTTACCAAAGATTTAATGTTTTACCTTCTTATCTAAATCTGTTTTAAAGGAATTCAACATAACAGGATCGAGTTGAAAAAGACCTTTGCTTATGTTGAAGTTATTTGAAAGTTGGATAATGGCAGACTCAAGAATATTTCTATTAACAATGTTGCTTGAATGGAATAAAACTGAAGCATTATTCCAATCAATACAGTGGGCTAACTCTGACAAATGGACAAAAAGGGCACTGGACAACTGTCCTGTTCTAACGGAATATTGATGCTGTTTTATACGTGTGTGCAAATCCTTTCCCGTCTGACCTATGTAAAAGGAATCACATTGTTTACAACCAATTTTATAGATAATGCCTGAATTATTGGTAGGGCTATTTTTTACTATGATATTTTTCACAATATTGTTATATGAAAATACTACATTAATATCCAAAAGTTTAAGTACATTAGCAATGCCTAAAAAGCCGGGAAAAATGGAAGTACTAAAATATTTTTGACAAAGTACGAGTGTTAATATTGACACGATAGAAAGTTCGTTTTGCCTTGTTGAGACAAGATTCCATAAACGCAGATGGATAACACAAATCACTTCCAATACCGTTGATTTTTTCCAATTCGGCATCGATGTATTCCGGACTGGCGATCCTAAGGGCGCGGAGAAACATTGATGAAAATATGGCCTTCTTAGTGGGGGTATCATGTCCCGAGTAAAAGTGTACGTAGGACAAATTGTTTGTCGTTTTCCGATAGATACTAAACTTAAAACCTGGGCTTTCCCTATGTACACGCACATCCAAAAATGGGATTGAATTGTCTTGCTCAACTTCTAAAGTAAACTTAATGGAGGGGACTTGATCATTTAACTGAAGGAGGAAGCTATCCAGGTCACGATTCATGGGCCAGATACACAAAATATCGTCGACGTACCGCAACCAAGGGATGCCAACCCCCAGGATTCTCGGAATATAGGTAATTTCGAAAAACTCCATATAAATATTGGAGAGGAGGGGCGATAAGGGGTTGCCCATAGCCATCCCAAAAACTTGTTGATAATACTCGTTATTGAAAGTGAATTTACAGTCTTTGATGCAAAGCTTAATGAGTTCCAAAACAATGTGTGAAGGTAGTGGCAGGTCATACTTATGTAATTCTTGGGAGAGAAAGTCAAGCATATCGTCAATCGGCACTTTTGTAAACAATGAACAAACATCAAAACTAATCAATTTATCGTTAGTTTCAGTACGTGCATTATTCAATTTTTCCGTAAGATCCATGGAATTTTTTACATGTGAATCAGAGATAGTTCCGAGAATGGGGGACAAGACTTTGACAAGCCATTTGGAGAGTTTATAAGTAATAGAGCCCACCGAGCTAATAATAGGGCGCATAGGGTTACCAGGTTTGTGGGTTTTAATAAGACCGTAAAGGTAGGGCAGAGCAGGTGAAGTGGACATGAAAAGCGGAATTAAGTCTTATGATCTTTGAGAAGGCGTTTCAAGCCACTATTAAATGATTTGATGACGTCATCCTGCGGGTTCTTCCTAAGTTTGGTGTATGTGGCGGGGTCCTGGAGAAGCTCGTTCATCTTTCCGATGTAGTCCACTTTGTCCATAATAACTATGGTGTTAGCCTTGTCTGCTTTAGTAATATGGAGCTCCCCATCTTTTTTTAATTGTGAGAGGCTATTGCGAAAACGTTTAGGAAAGTTATCTTCGTAATTACCATTCGCCGCACTATAAACGAGGCCTTTAACTATGTTAAACAAATACTGAGGGAGATTACACTGTTTTTCAAAACACGCGAGACTGTAACAAATTTGTAAAGCCGAAGGTTTTTTAACAATAAAAAAGGACATACCATATCCAAGGGCACTTTTTGCATCGTCACTAATGTTTTTCGAAGAAAGGTTCAAAACACACTTTGAGCTTGCTTTTTTACTCCACTGACTATCTCGAATGAGACTTTTAATTTTTCGATCCAAAATGTTACGAAGTGAAGTAGTTCTCCGACGCAACTCGTTGTAAATTTCATCAAACAAAGGTTGGATCCACGGTTGGGGAATAACGGTTACAAAATTATGTTTGGCGATGTTTAAATTTTTGAAGGCGGACCACTCATTTTGTCTGGTGACTTCAATATGTTTCTTTAAAATTAATCTGCTGAAGTTGTTGAACGGATGGTCGTCAATTTGTCTGAGGCGAATCAAGCAGGGATTTGAAGAACTTGCTCCCAACCTTTGTTTGATGAAATTTACAACGAGTTGCGTCGGAGAACTACTTCACTTCGTAACATTTTGGATCGAAAAATTAAAAGTCTCATTCGAGATAGTCAGTGGAGTAAAAAAGCAAGCTCAAAGTGTGTTTTGAACCTTTCTTCGAAAAACATTAGTGACGATGCAAAAAGTGCCCTTGGATATGGTATGTCCTTTTTTATTGTTAAAAAACCTTCGGCTTTACAAATTTGTTACAGTCTCGCGTGTTTTGAAAAACAGTGTAATCTCCCTCAGTATTTGTTTAACATAGTTAAAGGCCTCGTTTATAGTGCGGCGAATGGTAATTACGAAGATAACTTTCCTAAACGTTTTCGCAATAGCCTCTCACAATTAAAAAAAGATGGGGAGCTCCATATTACTAAAGCAGACAAGGCTAACACCATAGTTATTATGGACAAAGTGGACTACATCGGAAAGATGAACGAGCTTCTCCAGGACCCCGCCACATACACCAAACTTAGGAAGAACCCGCAGGATGACGTCATCAAATCATTTAATAGTGGCTTGAAACGCCTTCTCAAAGATCATAAGAACTTAATTCCGCTTTTCATGTCCACTTCACCTGCTCTGCCCTACCTTTACGGTCTTATTAAAACCCACAAACCTGGTAACCCTATGCGCCCTATTATTAGCTCGGTGGGCTCTATTACTTATAAACTCTCCAAATGGCTTGTCAAAGTCTTGTCCCCCATTCTCGGAACTATCTCTGATTCACATGTAAAAAATTCCATGGATCTTACGGAAAAATTGAATAATGCACGTACTGAAACTAACGATAAATTGATTAGTTTTGATGTTTGTTCATTGTTTACAAAAGTGCCGATTGACGATATGCTTGACTTTCTCTCCCAAGAATTACATAAGTATGACCTGCCACTACCTTCACACATTGTTTTGGAACTCATTAAGCTTTGCATCAAAGACTGTAAATTCACTTTCAATAACGAGTATTATCAACAAGTTTTTGGGATGGCTATGGGCAACCCCTTATCGCCCCTCCTCTCCAATATTTATATGGAGTTTTTCGAAATTACCTATATTCCGAGAATCCTGGGGGTTGGCATCCCTTGGTTGCGGTACGTCGACGATATTTTGTGTATCTGGCCCATGAATCGTGACCTGGATAGCTTCCTCCTTCAGTTAAATGATCAAGTCCCCTCCATTAAGTTTACTTTAGAAGTTGAGCAAGACAATTCAATCCCATTTTTGGATGTGCGTGTACATAGGGAAAGCCCAGGTTTTAAGTTTAGTATCTATCGGAAAACGACAAACAATTTGTCCTACGTACACTTTTACTCGGGACATGATACCCCCACTAAGAAGGCCATATTTTCATCAATGTTTCTCCGCGCCCTTAGGATCGCCAGTCCGGAATACATCGATGCCGAATTGGAAAAAATCAACGGTATTGGAAGTGATTTGTGTTATCCATCTGCGTTTATGGAATCTTGTCTCAACAAGGCAAAACGAACTTTCTATCGTGTCAATATTAACACTCGTACTTTGTCAAAAAATATTTTAGTACTTCCATTTTTCCCGGGCTTTTTAGGCATTGCTAATGTACTTAAACTTTTGGATATTAATGTAGTATTTTCATATAACAATATTGTGAAAAATATCATAGTAAAAAATAGCCCTACCAATAATTCAGGCATTATCTATAAAATTGGTTGTAAACAATGTGATTCCTTTTACATAGGTCAGACGGGAAAGGATTTGCACACACGTATAAAACAGCATCAATATTCCGTTAGAACAGGACAGTTGTCCAGTGCCCTTTTTGTCCATTTGTCAGAGTTAGCCCACTGTATTGATTGGAATAATGCTTCAGTTTTATTCCATTCAAGCAACATTGTTAATAGAAATATTCTTGAGTCTGCCATTATCCAACTTTCAAATAACTTCAACATAAGCAAAGGTCTTTTTCAACTCGATCCTGTTATGTTGAATTCCTTTAAAACAGATTTAGATAAGAAGGTAAAACATTAAATCTTTGGTAAACTTGTCTTCTACTTTATTAACTTTTAATTTGCATTTTATTTTTTTTATATATATCGAAACCTGACCATAGGCAGCAGTGTGTTAAAACCCGGACAGAGTTCCAGTATAAATTTGTATTTTTATAATCCATTTGATCTTGTGCTAAAAATCGATATTTTTCCTTACAAATCTGTACGCCTCACTGGTAATCCTTTAATTTTAATTTTTAATTTTTTATTATTTTGACTTCTCTGTTTATTGTATATATATGTATGTATGTATGTATGTATGTATTTGTATATATATATGTATGTATATATATATATATATATTTGTGTGTGTGTGTATGTATGTTATTTATTTTTTCTTTTTTTTTCTTTCTGTAACCTATATATAGGCTTAACCTTTTATGTACTTCAGTGTTCCTGAGGATGTCATTAGACGAAAGCGCTTGAGCACCATTTTGTGTTTCCTTTCCTTCGTGGTTTTATTCATATATATATATATATACAGTTATATTAAATAATTAAATATATTGAAAATAATAAAATAAAAAATAATAATATAAAAAACGAAGGAGTATAATCAGCAGCATAATAGTACAGGAAAGAATATATATAAACACGATTATATATGATAAATAATTAAATATATTGAAAATAAATATACATCAAAATACTTTATGTTCTACGGCGAAAACACTAAACTCACAGTGATCGAGTCTACAGTCACATCATTATTGCTTTGCACTACACGGTAAATACGTCCAAGCATTACTTCACCGCTCAAGGTGTGCAGTCGCCTATACTCGATATAAATGGCTTTCATATCGTTCAATACTATTTTTGTGCCCACTTTACATTCGGTTGGCAAGTTATCTTTAAACACGGCTAGAATACAATCAAAAGCACGCACAAAGAGGTCATCGTTACCAACATCATTATTAAATACAAGTTTATAAACACTCCTTTCCAATCGAGGGTTTTTTCTTACCGTCCCGAGCTTTTCAATCGTGAACTCTTCTTCACTCTGCATAGCGGCAATTGAAATAATCTTCCAAGTCGTAACGACAGCTACTCATTATATAGAATACAGCTCTTCAGGGTGAACAGTGTAGGCGAGCTCTGCCCTGTACCGCTCAAGTGCTTTGTACCAAAGTTCAGGATATTTCGAAGAGTCTAAACCTTTTAAATATGCATCCAGCTCTAGACCATTCTCGCCTTGTTCATTCCTACATTCGATAAATCCGTCGAGCAGAGCGGTGTATGCGTATTCAAGAACCGTGTCAAAATAAATCATATCCGTAACACGAGCGTCTAATATAGGCTTCAGCTTGCGGAATCCGACGATTTCAAACATTCTGTCGAGGATGAAACGGTTTCGCGTAGGGACAAGAACGTTATTATCAGATGCATTCTTCCACATCAGTCGTATATCAATGCATGGCTGATCGTTATTTATACACAACGTGCAAACAACGGCATATGAGGGGGCATCACTAATCTGCTCTCTTCTTGTCTACACCTGCAGGTATTTTATAACGGTCCTCTCCCCACTTCTCAACTATCACGAAGACTCTATTCATCTCCTCAACACTTAAATAAATAACATTACGTTTGCTTGCTTGCCTGCAAATCGTTTCAAGTACATAGTTAATGGTGCCGGTTTCGCCTGAACACGCGCAATGACTTCGTCACGGACACATCGTACACGGCGTTGAGAATGCTTCTCAAAGGAAGTTCCATCGTATTCGCACGTCCAGTCGGTTCAAGCTCTGAGATGACTATGAGCCACAGGTGGGCGGATCGGCTCGACGGGCGGAGTGAGTCACGCGATGAAACGTGTACGGGTTTGTTCGAACTCGTGTGTTTCGGAGGGGTGAGGTACACGGGTGGGCGGCTCGATGGGGGGAGCGAGTCACACCATAAACTGCTGAAGCGTGTACTTGTGCCCATTATACTGGGCAAACAGAATTTTCCGCTACATGAAGCAATACCGGTTTTAATGTTTTATCACTCACCAGACGTTCATTTCCACAAACTAAACATCTTCACAATCCGGTGCACTATTTGAGAGAAACATATGCCCATATTTATCCTTTTTGTTTAACAAGCGATACTCGTCTCTAAAGTCTGTTAAAAACTCACACAGCCCATTAGCCACAACCTCACTACAAACCTCGTCATGATATATATTAATATAGTGGTAAAAATACTTAAGATTCTCCATGATGACAAGATTTACATTCTCAACCGTAGGGTACGAGTAGTCGGTATGATGTAACATGACATAATATCGCTTGTCACACCACTCATCAACAAGACTCACTATCCATAACCGTTGCTTATCTTCTGAACGTGTTGTTTCTTCTACTTCGCGGTATATGTGAGCTTTTATAAAGGTTAGGTCTACAACATACTTCAATACATCGTTTGTACTACGAAATCCTACAATGCCCTCGCCAGAATACCCGTAGAGTATTTGAACATCTTGGTCCTTCGCACGGCTCAATGTAGCCTTAAAAGTATCAAAGGAGGGGGGGAGTTTTTCAGTATCCACCACATCTTGGCACTTTGCCGAATACCACTTCATAAACGTTGAACACGCAATATTAAAGGTAGCCATTACTATTTTTCGTCTACGCGGGAGAATACACGTCTGAGCTCAAGGGTATGCAGAGGTCAACTGAGCACGCAGGGATAGAGATATGCTCAGGTAGTGGCAGGAGTCACGTGACCGATCTTACAGTGGGCGGAGCTTAGCTTTTTACTGTACACACACACACACACACACACACACACACACACGCACGCAAAGGAGAAAATGAAACCTTAATTGAAGCAAATATACGTGATAAATAAACATATCGTTAACAATACACATATATATAAATACAATCAAGGATTAAGGTAGCCAAAGGGTACGGTATCATAGGTACCAGGCACCTGGTAACGCTTCCTATAGGTGTTACGGCATACCTTCGTGCCCCTAAGTTCCTTCACACCCAGTTTCTGCGCCCGAAAATTGTGTCCCCACAGTCAGTTGGGGGGCTGGTCGCCCTCATCTTCCAAGCACACTAGATCCTTCAACGAGTCAAAGTTAACGACCGACGGTTCGCATGGTTAAGCGTGATACCCTTAGCCTTCACGATATACTTCATATCCCCCACCCTCACCCGTACCCATAGGTTTTTGGCCCTGTTGATACAAACGAGTCTGCGTATGCACCATCACCATACTCATCCTTGATCTCAGTTAGCTCTCCGAGGAATTCCCCAATAGCAGGCATGTATTCACCCTCCCTCGCTGTGAATATCACGCTATCTGTGTCAGCGTACAGCACCCTCCGTCCAAGAGAGTGCAGTAGACCCAAAGTTTGATGCGGGCGTAGGCCGTTGTGAAGCTGGCTACAGGTATGTTTGTAACCCGTGAGGTATCTGTGGCCAGTTCGGTGATGTTGTACTTTATTATGTAAGTATTACCTACATTCACGATCTCCATAACCTCTTTATCGGGAGCGTTGGCATAATCCCAGACTTCACTATAACTTTGTGCCAAATGAACGTTCCCTTTGCCGGTATTCTGTGCAAATTTCCCCAAAGACTGTTTAGACACAACTTTGCACTAAAGCGCTTGCCAGGATTCTTAACAATTTGGGATCGGTCAAGCTGTATACCTTCATGGGCACGGTAACGCTGAATATAAGCCGTTTTTTCATCTTCGGTATCAACCCCTCGCGGATATCCTGATGCTCTTATCCTTCAAAAAAGCGTTTATATATGGTGTGAAAAGGTTGGGTAGCTTCTGAAACCTCCACACCTCATGTATCTTCAATATTCTGTACCCATGGCGAACGGCTAGGCCAGCTCAGGGCTTGTATATACACCTCTGATCTTACGCTGGTTGGTTGTATGGTTACAATCACCGTTGTTCTCTCTGCGCACTTCACGCAGGGGAAACATGAGCTTGTGATCTATAACGACGGGTAAGATCGGCATCCATAAATCGCGAGGGGGAGCACGTCTACGAAAGAGAGTCCAAAGTAGCGCTCATTCAAGTTAGCTGAAAACTCCTCGATGGTTGGTATGGTGGGACCACCATTTTTCAGGGCACCTACGGGGTACGGATTGTTCTTCATCACGTAGGGGTATAAAGAGCAGAAGTCGTAGTATGGAGTTTCACGCCTCCGTAGGCGGAAAGTATAGCTTGAATGGGTTTGTGCGCCCTCCAAACAAGCTGTCACCGCATTTGAGGGGGTCCACACCATTGAACGTTTGATGGCCCTTATTTCTTCACGGTACTGGCATCTGTTTCCATCCGTGCATCATACTCATGCTCCCACACGATTTGTGAGTGAACTGGGAGCCTATAAGTTGATCGCGGTTACGGGTCCATGCGAGGCTGTCGGCGGGGATCTTCCATAAAGGTCCCCTGTGACGGCACACTCAGCGCGCGGGCATCCATGCCACCAGCAGCCGTTAAAGGAATACACAGTCTTCTCACCAGTGGCTGGATCCTCACTTAGGCCGTCAACCCAAAAAACACGACCATTGACCTTAACGGGTACTTCACCCGTGTTGCGGGCATGTTTTATATACCCCGGTCTGTTGCTGTAGGTGTATGAGCCAGTAAATAGCCTTGTGCCCATAACTGCGGGGGTTTTTCTGTGAATGACTGCTAAGGTGTCTTTAGGCATGAAGTTATTCTTGAACACTGTAAAACATAATGAGGCGATCGTGGTCGCGACTTGCAGCGGATCGCATTTGAAACGGGTATGTACATCCTTCTAAAGGCTGAAACATACCTAAGCACACGTACATCATTCACGCAATAACGTTCACATTCATAGCTATATTGTATGGACTAGCTTCATTAAAACTGTAGTAGTAGCGGTCAAAATCTTCACGCTCACTATCACTCATGTTGGTGTAGTTAAAGTAATGTTTGGGTGGAGGTAGTCCTACGTAATTCAAAGTTTCGTTAGTGAGGAATGTGTAAGGGAAATACCCTTTTGAAACTTCAGCGGTACCCCATGACCTTGGGTAGCTTTGCTAATTTACAAGGTGTGAACAGCAGGGTGTCTTTAAACTGTACATTACCTCTTATCTGCATCTGTATTAGTTTGTTGCCTCTTTTCAAGGGATCACCTGTAAATATCGCAGACGACTCGTGTTCAAGCAACTCCTTATAAAAACTGTGTGTCAAATTTCGCCCCGTTATGGGCAAGAATATACACAGTCATTTTTTTAACTTGTCCGCTAATTTGACAATATAGGATACAAAGAGTTTCACAGGGCTGCCGTGTGCAGTCGTTTTAAAAACGTTTGTCCGTTTTCACATTTGTGGCACTCATCACACTCGACTCCATGCACTCATCACAGATAGTCTGACTTACGAGTAATGTGGCAACCTCTTTGGTTTCAGCGTTGTGTAAGTTTTATATCGTAGTACACGGTTATACAAGGGCTATTTTTAGGCGTAGCATCTTTCATATAACATATATGCTTCTCCATCCGCCTTATATTTTCTTGCATGTAAACAGTGAATTTCATCGCATTTATGTTTGAAATTCCCCAATTATCCATCATGTGAAATATACCGCACTTACAAATCCTCATTTTCCTGCACGTGCCATTCGATTTATGGTGATCAAAACAGATGTTATTGAAAAACATGCGCTCACATACATTACAATCGCGCTTCTAAGCTTCAACTACCCGACTTTCGCATCTGGGGCTCTTACACTGCTCACATACCATGTGTCAATCCTTACAATGTTTCAAGAGATCATTCGTAAACTCGAGACATCCCTTACACAAATCGTGATGTCTCCCATATTTTCGACTTTTATCATAGTTTACGTAGCGATCTCCGATGCGTCTAATAGGAAGGTAAGTGGCTCCCACCAGCCCTAAAACAAGTAGAGGTTTTGTATGGTCTCGCACACTGCTTTTAAATACATACGTTGTTCTACCATCTTGATCAGTGGCGGCTCGTGACTAAAAATTCTAGGGGTGCTGTCTCTAAGAATGGGTTGAAATAATTACTGAAATAAAAGGATGAGCATTGAGCACTGAATAAAAGTTTCAAAAGTTATTGAAAAAGTTATTCAGTGAGCTCATCCTTATATTGTTCTTGATTATTTCAATTGTAAATAAAAAATTTAGGGGTGCTGCAGTTCCGCAGTGTCTACCGACGAGCCGCCACTGATCTTGATCCAGACCAAACACGGCAATCCTAACTTTCAGCTGTTCTTCTACCTTCGTCAACTCTTCAGGACCCATATTACAGTCAAACTCAAGTTCACAGTCTACAGCCAGTTTACGAGCACGCTCCACTACCGTAGGCAGCTAAATGTTTGCGCCCATGTATTTAGCACAGTGAACATATGAGCTAAGACTATTGCTATAAAGCCGCAACCACGATTGACGTTTAAATGTTTTCTGTAAATAACCGGAGAATTGAAATTAAGAGTATAAGGTGTGGCACTATGACCCGCAACCCGTAATACTCTGTCAATATCAAACATGAAGTTGTCCATATTAAAGGATGTACTACTTTGAGAGGCCTGCATTATAAGGCCCAAGATATATTCTATGTCTACAGCCACCAAACGTCTGAACGGTATTACTACCCAAAAATCATCTACGTCCCTGTCATCTAACCCGAACCTGAAGGATAACCTCGTCCGGACTTCACGTTCGTCGCGGTTCTGAAGGGCAAACTCCACAATACGTTCAACTACGCGTCGCAGTCCAACACCGTTGGTATACAGGGATCTAGGGTCAACCCTGACCACGTACAGATTTCTAGTCAGGGCAGGGGTGTGGGTAGCGGTGCGCACCAACTCGATTGTTATACCATCCTCCACAGTATGAGAAGCTGCTGCTGCTGCTGTAGAGGCAGTACCCGGAACTGAACAATGGGGCATATGTGAGGAAGGTACTATTGTGGGGGTTGTGTCTTAAGACGTAGAGGGTTGGGGCTCTATTAATGGGGGTCTAATAACCGGCGCAATCCTGACACGCTTTATAGCTGACGTGGAGGGTTCTTCATCATGCTTCCGTTTTGAACTGTCGCATGCTACAGGTGTCGCTGGTGAGGGTTCGTCAGCGGGGAAGGATTCTGTAGCTACATGGCCATCGGGTTGATCTGTGATATCGATGATGGGGGGGGGGGCTGTACATCGTCGTCATTCACGGTTCTGTGGAAGAAGAAAAACAAAAATATAAGGAGCAGCATTCAAAATTTAATACTTTCTAAATGACCCACATAGAGGTGTGACGTGTTAGAGATGGAATCTGTAGAAAAATTCAGGTTCACGAACCCATCCACATGTATTATATCTGATCCAACAGGATGTGGTAAAACTGTATTTATGCTTAAAATCATTAAAGATAAGGGGGAGATGTTCTCAAAATTTGTGCATAAAGCAATATGGTGCTATTCGACGTATCAGTCAGTATTCAACAAGTACCAAGATGAAATTTTGTTCCACAAAGGTGTATATGACGTTAATTCGTTAAAAGGTAATGAGCATACAGTTATTGTAATTGACGATCTCATGTTGAAAATGGATAAAACGTTTGCCGAGACATTTACAGTGTTTTCCCACCATCTTAACATAAGCGTATTCATCAACCAGAATCTATTTTTCAAAAATAGATACATGCGCGATGTGTCGCTAAATATACAGTATCTAGTCTTATTCGCACAACGTAGAGATGTGTCACAAATTGGGGCATTAGCCAATCAAATGTTCCCGAATCAACGTAAGGAGTTTTTGGAGGTTTATAAAGAAGCCACAAGCAGGAGTTATGGATATTTGCTTTGTGACCTTCACCCACGAAACACGTTCAGGGTGCTTCTAAGAACGAATATATTCCCAAACGAACCTGAAACGGTGTTGTGAAAAAACTATATAGGGCTATGGGTTGATCGCCTGATACCCTCCTCCGATGGAAATTTCCAGCAGACTTCAGTGGTGTTAACGACAAAAGCCCTATGTTTTTTCCTTAGAGAGTTATGTATATGTAGGTCTTCAAAGGACCTCCTTGTTTATTTAATTGTTTTCGGGATTTAGACTACCTAATGGCAAAGAAAGAAATTATTTCGTTGGGCCTCGCTTCTGTTTCGATGTAGGGCCGTGGTACGATGGAGCTACGCAATGAGTTGACTCGATGTAACTAATATAGGCAGTCACTATTTAAACACCTGAAGGAACAGGCCTATCCTTCCTATAGTTAATAAGTTTTATATCAAGAGGATTTCACTCAGAACTTATAGGAAGATAAAGGACATCTTCCTTGCTTGAAGCCTCGCTGTAACATAAGTATCTCCAAGTGAACCGCATAATATAATCTTCGTATTTTTATTATTTGCTGATTTAGCGAAGGTCGTTGACTCGTTTCTCGATGTAATTCTCATGAGTTGGTAGTGGAAAAGTTTGAACACGAGATCATAAATTTGGTTTTCTTGTTGTCATGCAGGCCCGATCCCTACATATGGGTTCTATGTACGTATGGCAATCATTTCATTCCCAATAGGCTATGTCGCCAATCCCGAGGCAATTTTGCAGATATTTAATTCAATTAATTAACAATTTATATTTAATTAAGAAATAAAGGTACCACATACTATACCAGGTTGTTAGCGTGTATAGTTTTTCCATAGGTGTATATTCCAGATTGACAAATAGGCTGAAGAAATATGGTGAATTAATAAAAATCTATCAACGATTGCACCGGGCACTGCAACAGATGTTTGTTAAAAATATCGACTCCGACTTCTTAAAATGCATCCGTGAAATCTGTCTTAATGCTATAAAATGTAATGTGCCAGTGAAATCCCCTCAGAAGGCTCGCTTACGTCGTTACAAGAACATAATACGTGCGCTCGCTCATAAAAGTCAAACTGTGGGGAAGAAAAAGCGAATTATTGTACAAAGAGGAGGATAATTCCTCCCCATCCTATTTTCAGTTTTGGGTCCTTTACTGACTATATTAACATAATGAAGAAGGTGATAGTGATTCCGCACGAGGTGTTTGCTTCATTGCAAAGTTCAAAGATTCCAGACACGGCTCTAGAACCCCGTACAAGTAGGCTTAAAAGAATGGAAAGCGAGTTACTAGCCCTATTAAACAGTGAAAACTCACCTGATGAGAAAAGGATCTTGTAGTCTACTGTACTAAGAGGCTTTGCAGAAATTTCTTCATGAGTACGAAGATTATAAGAATCCGACAGAGCTCCCCGTGGTTATTAGGCACAGCGCGAGTAGCACTGAGCATGGCAACACAGGACCTGTGCCCGATGTTAGAGATAACCAACCAAAGAATAACGAAACACAACACATCGAACATGTATTAAAAAGCAGTCTCCCACATACATTGAGGAATAAATGCTTAAGTCTTTATAATCTATTGAGTGAGGACCCCATCATAGAGTGGACCGATACAGGCGAGGTCATTGTTGAACGAACAAGGGTACAAGGATCCAACATCGTTGACATTGTTCATTATCTGGTGAGAAAGTGGGACAGGCCCTCACCAACAGGATGATAGCATATTAAAGCAAGACTACAACAAATTAATGTCCCCAAAACATTGATAGGTAACCTGAATAGGTTAAAAGACCTGGATCAAGTCTCGCATGTGTCACAACTGAGTACGCCATCGTCCCCAGCAGCAGAGTCTCTGAAGAAGAGAAAGAAGAGAACAAACGGCCAACCTTATCCACGTGTCTCTAAAATACGCAAATGGCTAGCATATTAAGTAAACTCTGTTATGACATTTCTAACCCTGCCTCCTATGGTGGCGTTAATAGACTGTACAGAGGTGTTTACGGAGTAGGGAAAAAAGATGTTGAGCAGTTTTTACGGGAGCAGGATGCTTATACACTTCATAAACCGGTGAGAAAAAGGTTTAAAACGGCCAAGACAACCGCGGATTCGATTGACTCTATTTGGCAAGCGGATGTAACAGACATGCAAAGATATTCAGTGTATAATGACAGATACCGATACATCCTATTCATAATACATGTATTCTCCAGATATCTGTGGCTAATTCCACTAAAAAATAAATCGCCTGAAACAGTTGCTAAAACGACCAAAACGGTGATGTTAAAAGAAGAAAGGGTTCCTGGCTATTTTTGTAAGGATATGGGGAAAGAATTTATAGGTCGTGCTTTTCAGAACATGCTGACAGAGTTTAATATCAGTTACCACACTAGCAGCCCTATACATAAGGCCTCTTTAACTGAAAGAGTTCAACGTACCATAAAGGAACGCATGCATCGCTATTTTACACATAAAAACACATACAGATATACAAACGTTCTCGGGGTCATTGGCATCGTCATACAACCGTTCACACCACCGTACAATTGGCAGAACACCTAACGACGTTTTAGAGGTGAGAAGAGATAGAGCACCGCCACTGCACTCTACACACTTCAAAATCATTGATTATGTATTTTGATTATGATTTTTAAAGTTAGTGCTATGAGACCTAAATGCGAGATAATGATGTATTACGTTGAAGATTTGAATGGGGAAGAGATCGCTGGAGGCTTTTACCGCGAGGAGTTGCAGAAAATGACATTTAATTTAGGAAAAAGTGTTTAAAATTGAAAAAAATTTAGGCAGCAAAGGTTCAGGAAAGAGAAAAATGTACCTGGTGAAATGGCTGGGTTACCCAGAAAGCTTCAACAGCTATATAAAAGATGCTGCAATAATGAAGCTTCATTAGTATGCAACATGGCTCCTTTCAGTGATGGGCATCGATACATGAAAATCGCTAAAGCGATACCGATACATCGATACATGAAGAACGTCTTAGGCGATACCGATACGCCGATACTTTCTAGATGTCTTAAGCGATACCGATACATGTACCGCCGGTACATTTTTATAATTATTCATTTAATATGTAGGTATTAGATATTATTGTTTATACTAGTAATTTGTACGCACTGTAAGTAAAATCAACGACATTTGAATGGGTTTCATAGATGTAAATAAAAGCAATTGCTTTATTTAATGAAAGTATGTTTTAATTTTGTAGGATACATGAATGACTGAAAATATTACACTAACAATTAAAAGTAATTACTATTACCCTTCAAAAATACCAGCTGGCTAAACATCTGGTCAGACAGTCTATTCCTTTTTGGAGCGTGAATGTGACCAGCCAAACTAAACAACCGTTCTACAGGAGCAGAGGATGGTAGTGGTGTGTTATACTTCAGGAAGACCCGTAGAATTCCTGGGTACTGCCTCAGAGATTGGAGAGAATGACTTCCGTCACCCAGATACTGTAAAAGTTCCATCTCAGTGGAATCTTGGGTTGCAGAGACATTAGTGGAAGCAGACTCATAACAGAAGAAATCATCTGCACTTCCGTCAGATGCAGCATCACTTAGTTGTTGCTGGGGGGTCTGCTCGTTGAGGCTCTTAACAGCATTAACCAACATTTCTTGAACCCTCTTTTTGACAATGTTAGTATTAAATTTGCCTTTTATTGTCATCCACTTTAACTTGAACAGAGGATTTGAAGACGATGCCAGTATTGCTGCTTTACACTCATGCGACCCATCAAGGCACAGAAACTTTTCAAACCGCTTAGTGAACCCTACTGTGACTGCATTGAGAAGTGGCTGACAATGACGCAATGCCTCCGAATTCAAACGCTCTAGCTTCTCTACAGCTAACAATGTCGGAAGCAGGCAACCGTAAAAACATTCTTTGTCGGACTGCAACCTATCAAGTGCTGTGGCAATGGGTTGTAGTACGGTTAGGTATTCCTGGAGAAAATCAAGCTCATTATATGAGCGTTTCTATATTATGAGCGTTTCTATATTATGGTTAATTAATCTCAATAACACAAGTACAAACGTGTTTAAACGTTGCGCCGTAATGTGTGGCGTGACCAGTAGAGTAGTACTGTCATTAAATAAATATTTAATAATATTATTATTTATGTATATTCATAAATATCACTCAGTAGTCATATTATGACATCTATTTAAATATTTAAAAATTCTTATTAATGTATCGATGTATCGAAGTATCGATTTTTTCCGATACATTTAAGAAAATTGACCTTAGCGATACCGATAAATCGATACTTTTTCAAGTAGCTAAAGCGATACCGATACCGATACAAAAGTATCGATCGATACGTATCGGCGATACATGTATCTAGATACTGCCCATCACTGGCTCCTATCCACTTCTATGTCACACTCCCGTCCTCTTCTTCTCTGTCTGTACATCCTAACAACACCCTCGCCAACTTTGTGACAGAATTCCACGGACCCATTGAGTTGGAGCGTTATTCGTATGAGATGGGTTTATGTGAACTCCAGTTAGTCTCCAAATTTTTAACTCTTGAAAATGAGCAAATCATATGTTTGATCCTTAGAAGAATCGATGAATGTGAAAAATTAGACATAACCTTAGACAATATTATGCGATCAGTCCTGTTCGGTGAGGTACAGTACTGTAGTACAAATGTAACGCTAGGAATCGGTCATTATGACACAGCCATGGACAATGTGACGGGGTTAAACAAGAGTCTTGAAAAGTCGTACCTGACAAACGATTTACTTTTTGAAGTCATAAACATAGACACACCTGCATGCACATTAAAGTTAAAATCAACGCTTGGTAGAAATATTAAAGATAAAGAGCTGTTCCCAATTGTGGCTGAGGGCCGATACAGCGCAACTCTGCAAAGAGATACCTTTCACGAGGCACAGCATGACTTGTTCAGCTTAATGTATCAGTTGAAGATGGAGAAATTGAGGGAAAGCTGTCCATCCCCAGACATGTGCAATATTTACAGCAATATCGTAGAGCACCAATTTGTTGGGGACACCCAGGCGCGCCTGCTGCGCATTGCACACATCCCCAACCATAGAAGGAAAAGTTTGAACATTACATATGACAAGCCCCATTTTGTGAATGTTGTAACTAATCTATTAATTAATATCTCAGAGTATATATATAAGAACGATTGAGGGAAAAAATTTACCAATCGGTGATGGAAGCTTAAAAGTGAAACTACACTTTCGTCGGTTATAATGACCCGAAGGCCATTCACAATCTATCGAGTGGTGAGATATCAGCGTGGGAGTGGGCTTGGTTCCATTTTTGCAACCATACTACGCACCTCTGTCACACTGTTGAAACGGGGATAGATACCTAGGGAGGAAGGCGTTACAATCAGGTTTTAACGCGGCAGAAGACATAATGGGTGGAACTAAACCTAAAGAAGCTCTAAAAAAACATTTAAAACGTACACGGGACGAAATCATCAAAGATGCAAAGAGAAAAATGCGGAAAGAAGAGATCTGCCATGAAGAAGGGTTACCATCACGTGGCGCTAAACGTAAAAGGAAATAAAAAAGAAGTGCTCTAAGCGTATGAAGCCTATGGCTGATCATTTATTTAACTGATATAAGCTGAGGACACTACTCTCACGAATCATAGGCTGATAACTACAGTAGTTGTCGAGAGAGGTGGCACTATTTTTGACTCGTCATGGCGCGTTTCATCCATCCGTGTAGTTCACGATGCTGTAAATCGGAACTGTCCCTCTCTTGATATGCCCCCACTGAGGTCTCTATTGAGCATAGCGACTTTATTACAATTAACCTATTAAACACAATTAGTTCGCCGAGTGCCCCTATAGAATTCGTGAAACCCAGCTCAGGCCCTTACTCTTTTGACCCGAGCTACATGCCATGTACGCTAAACTGCGTAAGCCCATTCTGATGGAACAGACTACGATGATATTTACTCTGCATACCCTGATACAACTTTCTACACTCCATATTCAGCCAGTGTGAGGTGTATATAAATTAGGTTAACATCTCGGCAGGAACGGGGTATTATCACCTACGAGCCTATCTGGAAAATGTTCTCAACTTTTCAAAAGAAGCGAAGGACACCTTTTTCACGGCCGAGGGCTATTATCAGACTGAAGATGAAAGTGGTATAAAGGATAAATTTAAAAATTCTAAAAAAAAGATATACGAGTGTTTTCGTCGTCTTCATACAGACTTCACGTTCCAGGAGAAACTGCTTATGAACGGGGTGGATATGTAGTTGAAGCTTACCCGCACGATTCCTGAGATCTGCATAAATTTGGGTCTGATCAAGAAGAGGGCGCAAAACCCTTTGTGATTCACATAATGAAAACGTATTTACGTGTACGCCGAATGAAATTACGTTCACCGAAACAAATAGAAATTGAGAAAAACTTAATACACGCCACAGTAAAATATCCAATTAACAGAGTACAGATCAAACTATACATGGTGCCCGCCGGGTTGGTCTCGAAGCAACTAGAAAACGTGACCCTTGGAGTTCTACCTAAAAGGATATTAATTGGAATGCAGGACCACGCTTCGACGAATGGAAAATATAAAAAGAGTGCCTTTAAATTCGAGAATTTCGGCCTTAAAATATAACTCTATACGTAAATGGCCTCGCATTGGGAGGGACTATGATTGCTGATTACTCATCAGGCAACTGTGTTCCCGCTCTTCGCAAGAGCTTATAGTAGTCTGGCTCATAATGCGGGTGCCTGTGATGAACTTGGGTTTGGCGTAACCCAGAAAATGTTTTTCCAAGAATTTAACATTTATTCATTTGATATTATCCCTGACTTGTCCGCTAGTATAAATACGCACTTAAGTCCACAAAAGTGGGAATATCTCAGTCAGGTTGGAATTTGCCAACCCTATAGACGCGCCTATTAGTGTGCTCGTGTAACTCGAATCACAAGCTCTGATAGAATTTGAACGTTTCAGGAATGTTCACAGACTTTTAAAATGGACAGGAATACACTCTAGAGAGTAATGAAAAGTGACCGAATCACACGCTCCAAATTTAATTTATCGACGTGTTTGCGAAGAATGAAATATTGAAATTGCCAATTACGAGAAACTGCTACGGGATTATCGTGAACACCGACATTGTGGGGGGTGACGGGATTCATTGGTTTGCAATCTATTTTAAAATAGGGAAAGAATTTACTATTTTGACTCACTCGGCACTCAGCCCTGAATGATCCTATGGTTGTACAATTTATCGAGCAGATACATGTACCTGAGATTGTATAGAATCTATACCGTTTTCAAGAATATTTTAGCAACACGTGCGGCATGTACAGCCTTTCATGTCTCCTGCACATGTCACGTGGGAAGGGATTTATAAATTTTTCAAAATTATTCGATTTGTGCGACACTGAAATGAATGATAAAATGGTATACAGACAAATAAAAAAAGGTTCCCATATGTTAGCACCCGCTGTATTGTGTAAAGGTGCGTATCTATATTGTGTAAAGGTGTATTTGTAAAATGTCTCCATTAAGACTTATTTAATGGACACTGGTTCCGCTTTGTACATGTTTTCTACCATTTAATAAATTAAATGAAAATATAATGGGCTTTGTTCTTAACCCCCAAAAATACTTACATTACTTCCTCGACGACCTGGCATTCGTTGGACCGGATGTGAGCCAATACCTCGACCTCTGTATTTAGATCGCTGGGTTGGCTGTGCGGTAAGCATCCATATAATTTATTCTCCTTTCATCAAAACGAAAAGTAGTTATAACACGTTCAAGTTCCGTTTCGTTCCTTTAATGAGAAGTTAACATGATTAGTTCATACTGATTGAAATAAAGTTAAGTAAAATTAAAGTTTAATTATGCCGGGGTATGCTATGCTAGGTTAGGTTATATTAAGAGATGAATGGCAAAACGCTGGGTGATGAATCCCTGTTAAACCGTAGGTCTACGGTAGCGTGAAAAGTTGACCTTCTGGGCTAGGTTAGGCTAGGTTATATTATACCCGGAAAGAGTCCTGGGTATAATTTTTTCGTTGTAGAAAAACTCAGAATAAAGCTAGGTTAGGTTAGGTTTATATTATATCTGGTTAGGCCATGGTAGGTTAGCGCGACCTCTGGACAGATTTCCTTTCACTTCGTTTTATTACGAATTTAAAAATTTATAATACTTGCAATTCTTAAACGTTTCTAATATTTCTATTGTATTTCTATTATATTGTATTTTCGCTTAAATCACCAACTAATTTTCAAAACGCATTTATTACGGCATTTTATAAATTATTTAAACACTGAATGACAACGTTTATATACACATGGTCCGGCCTTCCGCTTAAATCACAAACTAATTTTCAGCTGTCTATAATTTTTTAAGTTATCAAGAAATGTACAATTAAAGCCACACCATATATATATATATATATATATATATATATATATATATATGCCGAAACAACCGCGAAGGAAACAGAAAACGGGACAATAATTAAAAACAAGTGCAGTACACTGATTTACAGCTCAAAGGAGGATTAGCTGGGTGATAGCATTTCACTTCGTTTTATTACGGCTTTCTAGAAATTATTTAACACTGATTGAAACGATGTATGTAGACCGAGAATAAAGCACAAACTAGTTTTCAAAACGCATTTGTTGTGGCCTTTTATAAGTTAACACTGAATGAACCGAAGTATATAATCACAAATTAATCACTTACATTTCAAATGACGTGTCTGTTGGCTCTTGCAATCCATCGCAAATTTTTGTAACACTCTGCGTTGAGAGAAGTTCATTCCGGTCTGCAGCGTTGAAAATTACACGCGTTGCCTCAGCGTAGAAATCTTCAACTTCAAACAATTAGGGAGAGTTGTAGAGCTGACTCATGGTGGGGTATTTCAAAAGCACTGATCCAAAAAAACGTATGAATTGAGGCCCTGAGATGAAAGTGACCCCTTTTATAAACGGGCTCGTAACTGTGATCATTTCCGCAATACCCGATTCGCGAGCTTCCAATTGTACCTCAGTGAATTTTGGGCAGGGCTTAACGCATAGCCCCGCTTAGCCTCCAACCAGAGGCTCTGGGCTCCGCCCACAGGGTTCTGATTGGCTGCCCCGTGAAATCTGAGGCGTGTCAGATATACCGGTATACCCATTCATAGAGAGAGAGAAATACGTTGTTTTTGATCTTGTATTCTGGGATTCCGATGATTTGGCGCGAGATTTGAAAGAATGATAGGCAACCAATTATATGAGGTGCTTAACGAGGTTGTAAGATAAGTTTTTAAGTGGATTTATGGTGACCCATCTAAAATAGATTCGGAAAATTTATCATTTCCCCTGAAAAATAAAACGTCACAAAGTGGAAGGTAATTTCCAAACCATTAACCATGAACGGAAAAGGAAAAACCACCAGCGCGCAAAGTTCTACAGCCCTTCGAGACAATTCTCGTACTATAAAACTTTATTGGGGCCCATATTTCGCGTACGATACAATAAATAAATTTAAAAAATTGACAGAGATGCGTGGTGAATGCAGGTCATTAACCCCCAAAGTTTATGATCTCGAACAGAAAGCTGTTTAATATAATTTTGCGTATATATATATATATATTCCATAAATATTTATGTCCTTCTATTGTTCAGCTATTTACTTCGTTTAATTAGGAAATGTTCAGGAGGGATTTTGTTTATACCACCTTACCTTCTCCATTTCCCTCAAGCTTTACACTCCCCCTTAGACCTACTTTTTAACGGGATATATATATATATATATACAGGGTGGGCGGAAAGTAGCTCCCTAATTTAAATTACATATAAATTATGTATAAATTGTGATTGTATTGTTATATTGTTATGGTGTTCTCTAAAGTGGTACAATTGTAACGGTAATCTTTTTTTCTCTAAAGTGTTCTCTTTGTGTTCTCTAAAGTGGTACAATTGTAACGTTCATTTTTTTTTTCATTTCAGATTGAAGGGTAACATGGCTGAGCGTTTAACACTGCAGGAGCGTGCCCAGTTGGCGGCACGGTACGAAGTTTGGCAATCTGTCGTTCGAGTTCAAAGATGGTGGCGGGCCATTCACGGACCACGTGCCCAAGTGGACCCGAAAACAATCAAGAACTGCCACTCGAAGCTCATGACCACGGGGTCTGTGGCAGATGTTCGAAGATGTGGTCGCCCTTCGACATCCAGGGCCCAGGAGACGGTGCAGGCAGTTCAGGAAATGTTCGCACGGAGTCCACGAAAGTCAACTCGCCAGGCAGCTCGGGAAAGTGGACTCTCCCGCTACTCAGTGCGAACTGTGCTGAAGAAGGAGCTGAACTGGCGTGCGTGGAAGCCGCATTACTGCCAATCTCTCTCGGACGAGGACTGCGACATTCGCATGGAGTTCGGGGAAATCATGCTGGCTTGGCATGAAGACTGGCCCCATCTCTTCCGCAACATCCTCTGGAGCGACGAGGCGGTGTTCCACGTCGGAGGCTTTGTCAACCGCCACAATTGCCACTACTGGGCAGGAGAGGATCCCATGGTTACCGCTGAAAAACGGCAGAATCGGTTCAGTGTAACGGTGTGGTGGGTATGACCTCAGATCAGGTTGTGGGCCCGTTCCTTCTGCGCAACACCATGAATGCTGAGCGGTACCTTGCTATGTTGCGAAACGAGGTCTGGCCGGTTGTCAGCACATGGGAGAACATCGACGATCTGATATTTATGCAAGATGGCGCCCCTCCGCACTTCGCTCTTGTTGTCCGTGAGTGGCTGGATGCCCACTTCCCTGGGCGTTGGATGGGTCGTCGTGGTCCACATCAATGGCCAGCCAGGAGCCCCGACTTGACACCGTGCGACTTCTTTCTTTGGGGGTGGGTAAAGGAAGAAGTCTACCGCACCAAACCGAGGACATTGGAAGAACTGGAGGACCGAATTCGGGAAGTCATGTCCTCCATCCCGCCGGAGTTCCTGCTAAAGTCAGTGGACGCCATTCCTGGGCGGCTCCAGAAGCTGGTGGAAAGAGTTGGAGCCCACATTGAATTTTAGAGAAAACCTACCATGTATGCCTACCTTTTCATATTATTTCTTCTGAAATAAATGGATAATATACGTATTTTTTTACCAATCCAAAATAGGGAGCTACTTTCCGCCCCACCCTGTATATATATATATATATATATATTAGCGTGATTCAAATATGGGGGTAAAAATTTTTTTTAAATATTTTAATGTGTTCAACCCTTTAAATGTTTAATTTCAGCAAATAAACAACTATCCTAAAATATTTTAGCAAATTTTTAATTTTTAGGGGTTGCTACCAGCAATTAAAAATTGACAGAACGACTCAAATCGTCAAATTTTTCCAATATTGTTGTACAGTTTTCCACACCACCCAGGAGGTACAGTACAAGGCGCATTGCTTTTTTTAATGTGGAAAGCTCCCCCGTAGGTCCTACCATAACCACAAGCATGCATAATTAAACTGGTATGATATTTGAGACATTAGCTGTCCTTACTTCATCAATGTTTCTTTTTTTCTAACAGGGTAAACAGCCCTGTAGTTTTTCACTATTTGTAGCAAGAATTGTTTTTGATCTTCGTCATGTGGTAGTATTTTATTATATTCATCCATTAATTTTACTCCTCTTTCCTCTATATCATTCACGACTTTCCACTGCTTGATAGATTTCTTAGCGGAGTTATTCTCTTCATCATTATGCCATTCTTTAGCATCTTTGAGTAAAAATTTTGAACTAAATTCTGTTATTGTAAAGAATCTTTGAGTATTTGATGTAACAAAATCTTCTAATTTCTTCGTTGGAATAAGTGCAGGATCTAGAAAAGCCCGTTTTGCAGGAAGAGTTTCTGTTGTATTTTGCAAGACCTTTACCATTTTGTTTTTTGTTTCAGTAGACTCTTCATCATCATAAAAAGCCAAGGCTACCAGTTCTTCTGATAGGTACCAGGGGTGACCTAACAGTTTTTTAATAGCAACAGATGCAATTGTGTCATTTATTTGTTTGTAGAATACAAGATTCTGTAATAATTCCAGATCAAGACGAGGAGCAGCGCAAGATGGCACAGGAGCTGTAAACCATGTCTTTACATATAACCGAGTAGTAAATAGACAGATGTCTTTTAGTCCTTTTTTGTCTTTTACTGAAATTTTGAACTGAGATTTGAACATAAAAATTTTTAATGAATAATAATTTGGCCAGCCACCTAGCCGATGAAGTCCCGCTGGATGTTTAAATTTGATTCCACCTTTGGTTCTCCTCCCAAAAAAATAATTGTTAACTGCAAAAGTTCTAGGTAATCGTCTCTTGGTTCTATTTGATTTGCTGCAAATGTAATTATGTCATCTTTGATGTCATGAATATTTTCATAGATACCTGGATCTGATAATGCTGTTTCGTAGTCCTTCTTATTAATGCTTGACCATTTTTCTCTGAACTTCTTAAAAAAGGACTATATCTGGGCCAGAAGATGGTGATAAAGACTTTGAAACAACAGCTTCCAGCATAATTTCAAATATGTGGTGTCAACATGCCAACCACAATAAATCGTTGTCGAATTTTTGTTCTAGAAGAATAGCTGCACCATTTCTAGGACCAGTATTGGCTGCCGTTGTATCGAAACACGCATTTTATTTGTTCGCAGATGCCCCATTCAAGCGATGTCTGGTACCAATACGGGCAGACGGTCAACAATATGCATTCCTGTAATATCTTCAATTAATTTTCCATCCCAGTGAATTATTAGGAGCACCTCTGGCTTGAATTCTTCTTTCAGGTTCTCTGCAATTTTCTTTCTATATTTTATCCTCTCTCTACGAATAGAAGAGTAGCTAACATTGTACTCTTCTGGATTTTTTCCTAGACTTTGAATTGTTGGCATTAAAACTAGAGACGCATTTCTGTCACTCAATTTTGCAACATCAAGACTTCCTAATAATTTGTCATCAAACAATTTTCTACGTTTGCCAACCTTACTTTTCCATGTTGAAGGTTGTGCAGCACAGAAACCAGATTCATCACTTTTGCTCTCCTCTGATTCTGATTCTGATGATGTACTGGTGAGTATGACAGCCTCTTCATTCTTCTTTCTTTTGATCTCTTCTTCTGCTTTCCTCTTTTCATAACGTTATTGCTTTTCTGCTGCTCTTTGCTCTTTTTTAGCAACAGCCTTATCAATGGTACCCATTTTTCCATGACGTCCTTTCTCACGTTGCATTTTCAAGAATTTCTTATCATCTTCTATTTTTATAAGCTGCATAGCATTCTCATGAGCAATGTCAAATAAGTTTTCCAGTTTATCTTTCCATTTTTCTTCTTTATTATTTAAATTTTGTGATCTTTTCAATTTGTTTGCTTTGTTTTACTTAAGCAGCTGCAATTCCTTCAGTATTCCTTGAATTTTATCTACTACATGTATTCTTTGTTTTGCTGGTATTCCTGCTTTTATCCCAACTGCTAGCACATCATCCGCAGTAGAGCAGCATGATTCTCTAATGCCTTGCTTTTTAATATTTCTGTAGTGCATGAAGAGGGCCATCATTTCATTCTCTGATGGTAATACAGATGTTTTTAGTACTGCAGAGGGCTGCCAAATTAGCCATACTTCAGTTTCTTTTCTTGTAGAACTTCTCCCAACTGAGCAACTAGGTGATGGTGAGTTAGGCCTAGCTTCCATAGTCGATTAATTGGTATCAAAATTACGAGTTCCAAACAACAATTAAAAGCAACCTAGTATATAAACCATTAATTAAAAATTCTGAAATATAAACAATTAAACATAAAATCATAAGTTGTAAAAACAAACAAATTGAAAAAAAGGGAAACTTTGACGCCTGGTAACACATAGTAAATTTTATTTAAAATTCACCAAATTTTGCATACACTACTTTTTGTCATTGGGAACAAATATACTGGTTGAACAATTAAAAAAAACTTTGATTGTTTTGAATCACCCTAATATATATATATATATATATATATATATATATATATATATATATATATATATATATATATATATATATATATATATATAAGAGAGAGAGCGAGAGAGAGAGAGAGAGAGATTTGTACATATATAAGGTTACCTTTGCTTTCGTTGGCTTCGGCCCTAATTGTTCATTCTGGCGAAGGCCAAACTTTTCACCCCGCCCTAGACCTACGGTTTAACGGGGATATATATATATTATATATATATATATATATATATATTAGGGTGGTCCAAAACGTTAAAGCATCGACTAAGTTCTCTCCACAAGGTTGGTTTTATGCCTCTTGGTGTGGACAGTATTTGTGCAAAGTTGTACGTTATTCGGTTAATATTTAGGGGTCGCCCCACTTGCCCCCTTTTGAAAATTTGGGAAAATATATAGACAACTGAATAACTACATTTTTTTTGGTTCTCAAAGAATATGAAAGAAAACAGTAAGACAATAGGACATGATAATGGGTGTATCTTCATTATTTCTTCTGCATCAGAGTCGCCTTGGATGGTATTGGTATCTGTTTTTCGGTGGGCGGCTACGCGTTGTAGGAGGTACTGCTTCTGGTCCTCGTTTCGTGTCAAAGTATCATTGTAGCGTTGTGCGAGAGCAATACCTCGCTCGGCAGCATCATTGACGACTTTCATCTTTAAGGCGCGATCTCTAAGTTCCCTGTAGTTCTTGTCATTTGGCCATTCCCGTGGATCTTTTTGAAGTAACTGGCGCGCTTCCTCCTTACCTCCAACTTTCAAGGCATCAAAGAGGGTCAATGTCCTTTTCGTGACGAAGGATGCCACATCATTTTCAACACCAGCTTCCGCCATGTCGATTCGTCGGGGCCAGCCATTCTTTTGGGGATGTTGGAGGTGTTGAACTATTCTCCTTTTGGTATCAGGATCGATCCTATTATCGAAGAAGGCCAGTCCAATCAGATGCTCCGACAAGTACCACAGGTGGCGTCTTAGAGCTGTCTTCGCCGCTTGTGCAGCTCCTCCGTGTGGATATTTTTCCAGAAGATGCAGCATTTTGAGATCATTGAGAGGAGCTTGTGTCCCCATTGGCGCTTCATGCCAGTACTTGACGTAAATCAGACTGACAAATAAAGCCAGCTGAGTCACGTTTCGTTCTTCGCGTGCTGTGAGCTTGAATTGAAAGTGAAAGAGGTAGATTTTGAGCGAATAAATCGCCTTCGCCATCCATCTCGCGTGGTGCATGGGACCCGGAGCTCGGATAAAGAGTTGACCACCAGTCTTTCCCCCCAGGAAGAGCAAAGATAATTCAAGGAACTCCTTGTAGTCGTCACGAGGTTGGCTTGCCTGAAGAGCGTTAGGTAAGTAAGTGAGCATCTCTTTTCTCATCTCTTGGAGTTGAGGGTTCTCGAACAAGCTGTCGATGCTGAGACAAATGCTTCGTGGGAGAGAGATGGCCATTCCTTTTGAAATCGCTTAAAAAGGCCTGTTTCAGGACTTCCTGTTGAGCCAAATATTGAGGCAAAGACATCAGCAAGTACGACTTCAAGTATATGATGTCGACAACCGATCCAAACTAGCTCGTGACCAATGCTTCTTCAATCCTGACACAGGCTTCGCGATGTAAACCCGTGTTTGACGCAGTGGTATCGAAGACGAGACCTCTCACATGCTGTTCCACGTTCCATAATTTCATAGTTTGAAGGCATGCCTGGGCCTGTGCTTCTCCAGTTCCTTGTTTCATCTTTGGGACACCAAGCAGCTTCTCCTGTCCATTGAATGTTATAAGGATTGCTATCCGATGCACATTCGTCTTCTTCCCTTCAATGCCGGGGAGAAGCTTTCCGTCCCAATGGAGAAGGACAGGGTCTTCTAGAGAGAATGATTCTAGGTCTTCTCGAGCTGCCTGTTCTCGCCCACTTTCTCTGTAGCGATGAATAGAGCTCCGAGAGCACGTCATCCCAGACAGATCATGCCCCGCGGCCTGTAATACAGCTCCAGTTACGAAAACAGCATTCCGGTCAGAAAGATTGGTGCGATCCATTGCTCCAATGACTTCTGGAGATTGGAAAATGTTTGTTCTTGGGACGCTTTGGTGCCGGAGCTTCAGACGAAGAAGGAATCGGAACCGATGGTCTATAGTCGTCGTCGTCTTGCGAAAAAAGGGAAGAAGAAGAAGAGGAAAGATCAATTGATGACACTCCTGCTTCTTCCAAATCTTTCTGTGTTGCTTCATGCCTTGCCTTCTCTTGGCTTCCTTCTCCATTCTGGATCGCTTTCTGTCCTCTTGTGTAGTCATTTCCTTATCAATGCCAGCCATGCTGCAAGAATTGACGTCCTTGCGCTGCATGGACAGGAAATTTCGGTCCTCAACGTTGACAATTGTGCTCATGGCATCACTGGTTGCGATGTCAAACAGTTCCTGGATGTCCGCTTTGTAGATGTCTTCATTCATTCTATCGCTGGCACGTTGCCTGGTCCTGTGCTTCTTGAGTGTTTTGTAGCGGTCTAAAAGCTTTGAAAGCTTACGGACACAGGAAGTCGATCCGTTGAGTTGGGATCCGAGCTCGGGTCCAGACTTCAATCACCCTCTGGCATGCCTGGTTCAGACTGTCGGAGGTGGTTTGCTTTTGATTGATGTGGTGGTATTGCCCCAAGAGGAGGGCGTCAAGGCATGTAGGGAGCCTTGACGTGATAAAGTTCCAGTTGCCATCCCTAGAAGCCAAACTTTTGGAATTGATCGAGTTTGAGCCATCGGACCTACGGAAGAAAAAGTACATTATATAATATAATATTCAGAGTGGGGCGGCCTCTAAATATTCACCAATCACGCTGCAATTTTGCACAGACCATGTGGACACTAAATGGACAAAAACCACACTTGTGGAGACTATCTAAGACAATTTTGAAATTTCCCCCTATGGATTTGGACCACCCTAATATATATATATATATAAGAGGGAGAGAGAGAGAGAGAGAGAGAGAGAGAGAGAGAGCGAGAGCGAGAGATCTGTACATATATAGGCTCACCTTTGCTTTCGATGGCTTCGCCCCGAATTGTTCATCCTGGCGAAGGTCAAACTTTTCACCCGTCCTAGACCTACTTTTCAACGGGGATATATATATATAAGAAAGAGAGAGAGCGCGCGCGAGAGAGAGAGGGATCCCTGCGAGGATACCCTGGTTACCCATTTATCTACCAACCGTGGAAGGACGCGCCGCCACCGGGTCTCGAACCCGGCGCATATAAACGCGCATATAGTTGTGTGCGTAATATTTTATGGGCGTATAGGCGGGTGTCTACGTACCCAAATGAAGTACACACTTTGCCAACTGGCTGATAATGCCTGGAGGCACTGGCTGATTAAGCCAACTGGCTGATTAGGGGCCTATAAGACAGCGGGAGCTCGGCTGAAGTCTTGATATGCGCTTGGCTCCTACCAAGCGAACACCTCTCTTCCTATCTCCTTCTCCTCTCTCTTAGGTTAGGTATACCCCTTTGGGGGGTGAGGCCGTCCCAACTTCTCTCCAAAGAGGTCTCCCCCAGCGGGAGTTCATTGCAGCCTGGGGGATAACTCCGCCTCCAAGTTGCATAACCCCTTGTTGCTCTTGCAACAACCCTGGGGGTGCCTTGCAACAAGGGGGTTGGCACTGGCAATCTTGCAACATTAATTAACATTTGCAGTTGCATTGTACTCTCTCCTTTTTCGCCATACTACTCAAGTGATAATATGGATTATCTGTGTTAAAACTGTCCACTCAGATGAATATGAGTAGAATGCCGAATTATGTTACTACCAACACCATCCAATGTTACAACGAACCCCCAATAGTGGGGACTCTGTTGTAATGTGTTTTAATGTTCTTATTTTTATAACAGGAAATAGTAAAGTAACAACACATAATATATATAATATATATATATATATATATATACTCCCCAGCGGGAGTTCATTGCAGCCTGGGGATAACTCCGCCTCCAAGTTGCATAACCCCCTTGTTGCTCTTGCAACAACCCTTGGGGGTGCCTTGCAACAAGGGGGTTGGCACTGGCAATCTTGCAACATTAATTAACATTTGCAGTTGCATTGTACTCTCTCCTTTTTCGCCCATGCTACTCAAGTGATAATATGGATTATCTGTGTTAAAACTGTCACTCAGATGAATATGAGTAGAATGCCGAATTATGTTACTACCAACACCATCCAATGTTACAACGAACCCCCAATAGTGGGGACTCTGTTGTAATGTGTTTTAATGTTCTTATTTTTATAACAGGAAATAGTAAAGTAACAACACAATATATATATTATATAATATATATATATATATATATATATATATATATATAAATAGCCATGCAAAATTAATTTACGTTTTACCCTTCTGAAATGACATAAAATATTCGTCAATCTGTTACAGCCATCCCCGGTCTCTCCTCTATATATAGACTGACTGTATATGGAACAACATGTATGAAGACGTGTGTTTTTTTATGATGGTAGTGTGATGTGATGACAGATCTCGCGACTCCTACTCAGGAGCTCCCGAGTTCAAATTGGCGGGGACATTTTGTTATATATATCATATATAGTGGTCAATTGACGGTAGGCCACATAATAACTGTTTTTAGATTAATTAAAGTAATTAATAGTTGCTTGAGGCTTGACGTCACCATTTGACTTTTCGGTCAAAATAAATAAATGTCATTAATAAAGGAGGTTAATAAGTGGAGCCCATATGTTTGGGCACTAAAAATCCTTAAAAATGGCAGGCAAATACACAAAATAAACATTCAAAATAGGCAGTAAAAAAAAAAGTATTTATAAATTTACTTTCAAAAAACGTTTAATCTGGAATAATACCTTTACATACGCATAAAATATGTTACAACGCCCTTTGTGAACAAAACAGTAGGTAATGCAAATATTAGTTAAACATAATAACAATGATTTAATTTCCAGAAATAAAGTTTAATATAGGATAATACCATATTATACACGTATAAATAGCATATATTACAACGCCATTATAGTGAACAAAACAGTAAGTATTAAAAATGTTGGTTACATAATTCTAATTGACAAGGATTTAAATTTCAAAATATGTTTAATATAAAATAATACTATTATGCACGCTCAGTTTCTGTTTTATTTATATATATATATATATATACTGTATATATTAGTGATGTAGCGGATTTCATTTTTTTCACATCCGCGGATGCGGATGCGGATGAGGATGTTTGATTCCAACATCCGCGGATGCGGATGCGGATGTCTACATTTTCGTTATTTTTTAGGATATATTCGAGATTTGTTGTGTTTAACGTATATAATAAGTTATTATATAGAGAGAGCTGTAGCTATAATGTAGTATAATTGATTAATTGTACAATAATTGCTGTACTTTTCTCTGAACATATAAAATAATATCAAGCATCTAACTAATATAGAAATCAATCAGTGAATTCGTCTGCAAATAAATTCGTTATATTTTGTTGAGTTTCAGCCACAATTAGAAACCATAATTGTGTTACCAGGATGCGGGACGTGAACCCAACTCAAATGCACCCCACCGACCTCTTTCCCCAACCTCCACCCTTATAGAAAGAGATCTTTAATTAGCTTGATAACTATTTATATTAAGTTTAAAGTTTTATTAGGCATATTTATAAATGAGTAATTAAAATAAAGTAAACTAAGATGTTCATCGTTTAATGTTCAAACTTAATTATAGGAAGGTTATGCTTAAGGAACATTAATTTTTCTGCCTTTTCTGCTGCCAGTCTGTTTCTCTTTTCATCATATATTAATCCAGCACTGCTAAATAATCTCTCGCTTGGTACGTTTGTTGGAGGACAGGCTAAATGTTTCCTTGCAAGTTTACTCAAGTATGGATAGATATTCTGCGTATTTTTCCACCAACTAATAGGATTGTCACATGTAGCCAGGCGTTTTTCTTGGTGATAGCTCTCGATCATTTTACTACATCTTTTGACATCGCGTAGGTCTCGTCATTGCTGCTTGACTCAAGAAACTGAGAGACAGATTCTGTGATAGATTTGCTTGTTGAAGGTGTTGGTTCTGTCACTGAAACTTTTATTCTTTTGGTGGGTGGCGAAGCGACAGATTCAAGAGATTGAAGCTCTTCAACTGCTTTGCCAAGTGATGATTTAACTCGTTCTAATGTACTAGGTGAAAATAACTTAGCTTTGTAACGTGGATCTAAGTAGGTTGCAAGAGAGTAACTTCATACAAGAACAGCCTCTCGTCTTGTCGCTTGCATCACTTTTGCGCACAATGAACTAGTTCCATTAATATAGTAGAATTTGATAATTTCCACTTATTAATGACATTTTATCTCAACGGTCCACATCCGCACGACATCCGCAGTCCAAAGTGCGGATGCGGACGCGGACGCGGATGCGAGAAAATGTGCGGATGTTCCGCGGATGCGGATGCGGATGTGACCTACATCACTAATATATATATATATATATATATATATATATATATCAGTTCGGTAGCCAGGACTTCACAAGGAGGGGGATTGAAACTGTAGAAAAGCGGACCTTTTGGTGCAACGACCTACTCACTGCGGAGGTGGTTTAGAGTAGTTTAGAGTAGTTTAGAGTAGTTTGTGATGTTTCAAAAGAAAAAATGCAAAAAAAAGTGCAAGTGTTTATTTACTAAATGATGTTATATATTATAGGATCACATCATAAGTTATAACTATAACAAACTATAACAAAAGTGGACCTTTCCTGTTAAGGCCCCCCCCCCCCGTGGCTACAGGCCTGTATATATGAAAATGAAAAGACTTATTGGCAGACTATATAGTCCATATGACAAATATTATTAATACAATGACAGTTCACATACTAAGGATAGAAATATATACAATTTATTAGAAATAATACAGTAATGTCGGAGTTAAGTGGAGCTACAGACAGACGTTTTCGTACCAAGAATTCCATAGCTTAGAGGATAAACGGCAGGACTCATGGTTAGCGTGGATAATCGGGTTGGTTTATTTTTTAATTCTTTGCATTAGACTGTATTGAGCACGTCTTGTTACCTCCGAGAAGCTCGGAACATTGCGGGTAGCAAACATTTGCGAAGCTGAGCATCTCGGGGGTAATTTATGTAAGAATCTAAAAGACCTGTTGTACAGCAAATTTAGGGTTCTGCCAGAACCTTTTCTATAATTCACCCAGAGTTGCTGTCCGTATATATTACTGCAGAAAGTACGAGAGTGTCTTTAGCTTCACTTGTACAGAACCGAAAGTTCCTTATAGTCATATTCGCTTTAGCACAAAGGCTTCGAGATTGTTTTCTTATATCCGAGTCATCACTCAAGGAGCTGGTAATAGTTTGACCCAAATACTTAAACTCTTGTACTTCCTCAGTTACTTCACCTTTCATTGTAAACCTAATATCAGCTGGCTGATTTACAGTCATAAATATATATATATATATATATATATATATATATATATATATATAATCAGGCGCCTCGGTGGTGTAGTGGTTAGCGTCGCTGACTACGAATCCATCGGCCCCGGGTTCGAGACCCGACGGCAGCCGGCGCGCAGCAAAACCCAGCTGTTCATCCTTCCACACAATAAAGAAAGTGGTTGGTAGATAAATGGGTACCCTAGGTGGCCTAGTGGTTAAGACGCTGGGCTGCTGATGGGGCGTGGTTCGGATTCCACGTTAAACTGTAGGTCTAAGGTGGAGTGAAAAACTTGACCTTCGTCAGAATGAACAATTCGGGCGGAAGCTAACCAAAGGTTTATATATATATATATATATATACACACACACTCGTATATATCTATATATATATATATATATATAACAAAACTGATACGCCTATTTTGGAACTCTATTGGAATAATAATAGAAAATAATGGAAAAAAAGGCAAATTAATCACTTTACAACGCAAAAGGCACTTTTTCCTGTGAACGCCAAAATGGGCAAAAAAAAGGCATTTATGACATTTTCCCTGAACATTCCAACTCTATTAATAAGCTTTGTCGGAGTTCTCTTTAATTAAACAAGTAAATGATAAAACTCACAAATAAAGGTTATAATTCAGGGAATGCAAATGAGATTTGAAATGATGATTAACTGATTATGATTGAGCACCAGTTTATTAGATGAATTATAAAGAATTGCGTGTGAAAGAATTTGAGTATTCACGATTGAAAAGAAGTGGCAAAATATGCCCAGGCGTAGGGCGTGTTAAAATGGTTGTTACATGATGGAGGCTAACGTGTAACTGAGATGAATTCAAAAGAATGAAGTTGGTGCTGCGAAGTGTGATATCATCTTCCAAGATTCGAGGTACAGCCTCAGGCCATGATCTCCACAAATACCAGCCGACAAGCACTTGAGAGCACTGTATGATCATAAGGAATGCCTGAAGTGTGTCACTATATATATATATATATATATATATATCTCTCTTTTTCAGGATGTTAGCCCGACGTGGGTAACGGGTCACTCGCAAAGAGGCCCAAAAAATATAGCTTCCCTCACTTCCCTCACTTCTCTCACTTCCATAGCTTCCCATCATGAAACGGACATGTTATGTGCCTTGAAAAGTGGATGCTCAATTTTGCCAGTTGAGGTTTAAGTTTTGGTTGTTGGCTAAAAATAAAATAGTTTCCCCTTTTTCTTTGATGTATTCAATCCGACGTGAATGCAACGAGTCTTTTGCTTATATTGAGGTTCTGAATATAGTAGGCTAGGTGTGGTTGTACCCCTAGATCCTGTCCCAAAGCTGGATCCTATCTGATTTGCAGATAGCTGGTGAGGGAAGCTATATTTTTTGGGCCTCTTTGCGAGTGCCCCGTTGCCCATGTCGGCCTAACATCATGAAAAAGAAAAACTATAGTATTTGTCATTTACCATCCTTATTCGACTATAGTGGATTTAATTTTCCCAGAAGAGTTCCTTGTTCCATGCACGGTCTGTGTGTATCATGGAAAAACCTCAGGGAACCATCCTGAGTTCAATCCCATATATATATATATATATATATATATATATATATATATATATATATATATATATGGTGTCCATAAATGATTACCCTGATTAAAGCATGCTATAACTTTTAAATAAACACGTATTCAAACACAGTTTTAATCATAAGTAGATAAACATACAAAGTTTTGATACATAGTTAATGAACTTAATAAGCTTCCACATGTGCACCCCTAGTGGCACGTAAAATGTCTAAACGGTATTCACACTCACGCCACACATTTTCCAACATTTGTGGGTTAACTGTTGCAATTGCATCCGTAATGCGTTCTCGCAATGTCCTGATATCTGGAACAACTGTTGCATAAACCAAATCTTTAACATGACCCAGAGAAAGAAATCCAGCGGGGTAATGTCTGGTGATTTTGGGGCCTTGGGATTGGCCCGTCCCTGCCAATCCATCGATTTGGAAATGTTACGTCGAGAGTTTCACGAACAACATGCGCCCAATGAGGGGGTGCCCCATCTTGTTGGAAGATGACAGTTGGCTGCCTGTCCGGCAGCTGGGGGATGGCGTAATCGGTGAGCATATCCAGGTACACAATTGCGGAAACAGTGTTCTCAGCGAAGAAGAAAGGACCAATTATATCACCAGTACACATTTGAAAACTTGTCGATCGATTTTTACAAACTAGTTGTTGATTCTATATAATTTGAGTGCGCTGATCTCAAAAATAAAGTTAGTTTTTCCCTATCACGTATGGATTTCTTACTACAGGGTGTGTCATAAATCCCCCATTTATCCCCAAATGTGAACCATCTTATCGAGACCAACATTGGATTGCACATGCTAAACCATAAATTTTGTTGTTATAGACTACAGTAACGCTTAAATAATAATGTAGGGTAAATATATATAACAACCAGTCCCGTTCCCAGCAAAATACTCTCTCCCCTCCCATCAATGGGTGGTTAACATTTGGGGACAGATGAGGTATTACAACACCCCTTGTAGCACGAAATCTTTAGGTGATAGAGTAAAACCTAATTAAAGCAGAATTAAATAGCTCCTAGCTCTTGGACAAGCATATTGCTTGTTTATGAAAGAATAAAAAAATAACTGAAAGAAACAAAATATATTTACCTTCTTTACGATTTCTGTACCAAGCGAAGTATGTGTCGGATGCCAATAAATTGTTCTCCTGCAATCTAGACCCCAAAAGCTCTGCAGAGTCCTTAGGCAGACTCAAATCCCTGACTAAGTCATTTAGTTCGGCTTGGGTTAATGGTTTAGGATCTCGGTCAGCTGTTGGCTGTTCATAAACATCATCATTGTCTGGATTTGGAGCTGAATCAGAATCTGAATTGTATTGATCCAGACTCTCGGGTGGGCGGGGAATAGGAACTTCTGGACCATGGGGTGCCGGCCTTATTGCAGATGGAAGACTTGGGTATTGAAGGCTCTCTTTATTCTTTGCATTATAACCTTTAACATTGCAAGAACAGAAGTAGCAGTCGTCGGTATGGTTTCTAGGCTCGCGCCATACCATAGGGATCCCAAATGGCAAACTTTTCTTTTTACCTTTGCTCCAATTCCTTAGTGCCGCAACACACGTAAGACAAACCTTGTGTGGAACCCAACTTTTGTCTTGATCTCCTAATTTAATTCCAAAATAAGCATGATAAGCTCTCTTAATGAAGGTCGTTACATTTGTCCTTTGTTTTACAACAACATACCGACCACAAATATAACAAAATATGTCTGGACTATGGGTACATCCTCTAGAAGCCATTATTAAAATTTTAAAGACGTAATGTTAGAATTATCTATCTGAAAAATATGAAAAAACGAAATTAATTAAAGATAAAAAAGGTAAAAAATTACAAAACGCCCCACAATTGTTTTGCTAATAACTTTAAAACTGTGGGTGATAGAAAGAAACTGGTAGCATTTTTTAATTCAGCGCAGGGAACTGCTTCAGAATCACAACTCAAAATAAAGAAATCGATTTTCATGCAGACCGGTGAATTATCTGGTCATGCATTAGTCCACACCAGACATTGATCTTCGGACTGCCCCGAATATGCTCCCTTACGGCACGTGGGTTTTCCGATCCCCAAATACGCACATTGTGTCTGTTGACTCTACCACTAAGATGAAACGTAGCCTCGTCTGAAAAGCAGACACGTAACAAGAAGTCATTATCCTCGTCAATGCTAAACTGAACTGAACTGAAATGAACAGCTACTACAGTGCTCCCTGCGGCGAATGCAGTAGACGAAACACACCAGCACAGAAACTCTATGCGTGTACGAGATCACCTGTAAGAAGAAAACGGATGTATATTCGTCATTAAAACATGAGAGCATACTGTTTTCAGGGTAAACATTTATGACACCCTGTATATATATATATTGCGTTGAAATAAATAATAAGACAAGGGCCTTGACCAAGCATTTTATTTACGCTTCCAAACGTTTCGGGTTCATCCAATCCCATCATCAGTGGATGCCTAAAAGAATGACGAACTAAATAAAATTACATCAGTAGGTAAATCCAGTATACCGTATATATATATTTTTTAAATTTATTGATACAGGAAACATCTTCTGTTGAAATTATAAATAAATATGTTAAATGCTTTATTTTGTCTTAATTGTCCGTCTTGGAAGAAGCACAACTTGTAAAAATGTCAAAAGCAAAATCAAATAAAAATATACAGCTTTTAAAATGTCTAATCCGTTGCTGTTAAATAGATCGTTAAATAAAAAATGTTTCCTTTTTGATCATTTTCACATTAATCGCCTTGAAATCAATTTAATAAATGTCGACATGAGTAAATCCTTTACGAAATAGAATCTAAAAATTTTCCTAATTTCCTCATAAACGAATGCATTTCAGCAACATTGAATGAGTTCCATCAAGACACCATTTCTACAACAATTCCCTAATGGCGCCCAAGGCTACAATTGATTATTGATAATAATGGAGGACACATTGAACACTTGTTGCGTTAATGTTTTATTCAATTTGTTTTTGTTCGTCGTAAACTTTTTTAATGTTCATCTATTTCCAATTACTACCTATGTCAACTTTATTTTTTTAAAACTATTGTTGAAGTTCATTTTGGAAAAGGATTACTCATCCGACTTAAATAAGCTACATCTCAGTTCAAGGACAATATATGATGTGAAATATAATTTGCTTTAGTTATTCATCCTTGGAATTGTGTTTGTTCGCTCGTTAAAAAAACGTGAACACTTTTTAATATATATATATATATATATATATATACATATACAGGGTGGGCAAAAAACTATTACCCAACGTTTGAAAAAATATTGTGGCTCACCCTGTATACTGATCTTACTGCTGAGGCCGTATGTTGTACCAACAGTTTTACTCTTTCAAACTCCGGCTTTGAATCTCGATTCAACGCCCCCGAGTAAAGGTACAGGCTCACAACTGGAGGGAGATATCAGAATACGGTGCTTAATTAAATGACGGTCAAAGTCAGCAACTGATACTTTCAGATGGCAGTTCGTTTCTCCATAAATAATTAATTTTCCTAATTTTGATACAGAATAATTAATGTGTTTCCTTTTTCATTTCAGACCATCATTCTGCATTCTGCGATAGTTGGTGAACAAGTTATAACATAATGAAATATTCTTTGGAAGATGAAGCAATGATATTGAACCAGCGTAAGGAGAAACACGGGTGCAAAACGAATGAAGAAAGAGTTTCCAAATAAATGATGGACAATACCTAAACTTCAATGTCTCATAAAGAAAATCGACATCACAGGGTCGACCAAACGAAAAGAAGGCAGTGGAAGCCCAAAAACATCACGTACTGAGGAAAATATTGACACGGTTTCATCCATGATATGCAGTCAAAAAGAACGGCCCAACACCCACAAGTCCGTTTGGGAAATTTAAAAAACTACTGGTATTTCTCGCTCTAGTGTTCGTCGTATAGTAAAAGATGATCTGGATCTTAAATGTTTAAAAAGAGTCGAAGTTCATAAGCTCTCTGCATCAAATAAGCAAGCAAGAGTTGAAAAATGTCGTGCTCTGTTAGATTGAGTCCCAGACGGAGAAGTGTCGAAAATATTGTTCAGCGACGAGAAGACCTTTACAGTTACTTCAACAATAAACACACAAAATGACCGAGTTTATGGAAGACAGGACAAAAAATCTGTCAGCTTAGATCGACTTTGCAGGGAACGTCCGCATTTTTCTCAAAAAGTCATGGTTTCCATCTTTATTTCAAAGTTAGGGATCACAGATTGTTTTTGTTGATCAAAACGCCAAAATCACTGCTGCTTATTACCAAGAAAAAATACTTGATGCGGTACTGCCGTCGATAAGGGAGAAGTCAAGGTTGCAAGCGTGCATTGATAATGGAGGCGGGCACATTCCGCATAATCTTGGACTCAATTAGGCAACTGTATAGAAAACAAAGTTTTTCTACCCGCGTCTGTATAACAGCGAATTACAAAATAATTGTTAGTTAGCAAAAATCCAACTTCACCACGAGATAGACCATGAAATTCTATACAAGACACATATATTGATTGTGCAAATAACATTTGATAAAAGTAAAATTACGAGTATATTGTTCAAAATCAGGGTATATATATTATATATATATATATATATATATATATATATATATATATATATATATTAACTGCAAAGAACACACAGTATAATTAATGTAAAGAACGACGCTTGTGTAGAAGAGCGTTCCGCACAAGATGAGGAGGGAGAACGAACAAATGAAAAATGAGGTACCTCCCAGGAATCGAACCCGGGATCATCCAATTGCCGGTCAGATATGCTATCCACTACACCAAGGACCTCGATCAATCAGAAGTCATAATTCTCCTACATACGAGAGGAAACCAATGCCCTGATTGATCGAGGTCCTTAGTGTAGTGGATAGCATATCTGACCGGCAATCGGATGATCCCGGGTTCGATTCCCGGGAGGTACCTCATTTTTCATTTGTTCATTCTCCCTCCTCAACTTGTGCGGAACGCTCTTCTACACAAGCGTCGTTCTTTACATTAATATATATATATATATACACAGGGTGTCCCATAAGTCCGGCATCATAGGAGAAATTCATATTTTTCTATTTCTACAAACCATAATTTATGCTCGGGATGCCAATTTCCCGTCCACCATTCTGTTCAGTGACGAGGCTGTTTTTTATGGAAATGGTGAGGTAAATCGACAGAACACCCGCTACTGGTCTCAGAACAACCCTCACTGGTATACCTCTTCAAAGGAACAAGGTGCATCTCGGGTGATGGTATGGTGTGGCATTTGGAAGGATCGCATCATAGGCCCCCTCTTTTTCGATTAACATGTCACTGGAGGCATCTACCTACGTATGCTCAACGAAGAAGCATTTCCCAGTGTCTTGAACGAAGGAAATTTCCCAGTGTCTTGAACGAAGGAAATTTCCCAACATGGTTCCAGCAAGACGGCGCTCCTGCACATTACAGCACCCAAGTAAGGGAATACCTGTACCAACAATTCCCTGGTCATTGGATAGGACGTCGAGGGCCTGTGGAATGGCCAGCTAGAAGGCCGGATCTCACGCCACTAGATTTTTATCTCTGGGGCCACTTGAAAGCGCTGGTATACGCAGAGAAAATTAGGAGTGTTGAACATTTGCGGCAGCGCATTATTGGGGCATATAATACTATTACTCCTGACATCATTCACCGTATGCTTGCTGACTGGGTATCACGTCTGAATTTGTGTATTGAAAACAATGGTGGACATATTGCGCACGTTCTGTAAATAAAAGCTTTTGTTTTGCCTTTTTTTATTATTTTTCCTATGATGCCGGACTTATGGGACACCCTGTATATTATTGTGTACACTGATCATATCCAAGTTAGAGTATTGATCGGTCTTAACATCCCCATCTAAAAGAGAAGACATTAGTCAACTAGAAGCGATTCAGAGAAGCTTCACAGCCAAGATCAATGGATGCAAAAACTAAATTACAGTACTAGGAAAGGTTACGCGAATTAATATGAATTTATATTCGCTGACAAAAAAAGAAGAGAGATACACCATTATTTACACTGCGAAAATAATGGAGGCACTGGTCCTTACTCTTACAGTACCTTGAACCCTGTAACCACTCAAACAAGAGTGAAAAGTAGGAAAGGAAGAATGTATCGTGTTCCCAAATTAAAGGCTAGAGAGGGAACATCCTCAACTCTAAAAGAAAATAGTTTTGTTGGGAGTAGACTTTTCAACCAGCTTCCCAATGAACTAAAGAATACGAGTGGTGTAACTATGGGTATCTTGAAAAAAAGGACTAGACACCTGACTCAGAACAATTCCAGATGAGCCGGGAATACCTGGCTATGTGAAGTGGAGAGTGCAAGAATCCAACTCTTTACTTTACCAGGCCAACTGAACAGGAGGGGCAACAAGTCTGACCTCTGTGAAATGAGGAATCATTGCACAGAACATCTGAAAGGTTGAAAGGAAAGGTAGATGGATATACGTGCATAGATACATTACATATAGGTATACAGAAAAAATTATCAAATTTGATTTTAATCACTGTGAATGACAACAACGAAAATTAAAAATTTACACCTCTTAAAACAAAATTTATTTTAAATTTCAGTACAAACTGCAAAGCGTTGTAATAAATCATTCAAGAACTAAAAATTATTTCACAAACAATAAACCATATATTTTGTATAGCCAAAATATACACGGTAATCCATAAAGGTGTTCCCCGAAATAATTATTGCGGGGTGGGGGAGAAGAACTTTTTCGGTCACCTTGCGTAAGATTGCTCTACTCTTCACTGCAAAACATCCGCACGTAACTCAATGTCGGATATATCGTAAGTAGTATGGGTGCAAAAGGAGAGAGTGCAGTGCAATTGCAAATGTTGATCAATGCTGCAAAGGAAATGTTACATAAGTTATGCAACAAAGTGGGAGGGGAATGTTGCAAGATGTTATGCAACAAAGGGGGAGGGGGAATGTTGCAAGATCAACAAGGGGTATGCAACTTGGAAGCGGAGTTATCCCCAAAGAGAAAGAGAGAGAAGGAGAGAGAGGAAGAGAGGTGTTCGCCTGGCAGGAGCCAAGCGCATATTAAGACTTCAGCAGAGCGACCGTTGTCTTAATATATTCCTAATCAGCCAGATGCCTTAATCAGCCAGTTGGCTTATCTGGCTGAGCTGCCAGATTGCGCTATTTATTTAATTAAAGCATATATTCTGGCTTAACCAGCCAGTTGACTTAGAAGGAGTAAATGGCTTGTTCAGGTGTACATTATTGAGTTGCCAGATTGCGTTTATTTATTTAATTAAAGCACACATTCTGACTTAACCAGCCAGTTAACTTAGAAGGCGTAATTGGCTTGTTCAGGTGTACATTATTAGGATTGCCAGATTGTGCTATTCAGATATTTTTCGACAGGTTGGTTTAGAAATCCGTTTTAGAAGGCAGCCATTTGCTGTAATTAAATGTCGTATACAACCAAAAGAATTAAATAAAACACCATTAAATCATTCTGCTTATTTAGACGAATTAATGGATTCAATTTCACGAAATATTTTGAAAATAAATATACAATGGAATATATATGATAAAAAATAATAATAGCATAAGAAATACGAACGATGAATATATAATCAGAATAAATATACAATGGAATATACATGATCAAAAAATAATAATAGCATAAGAAATACGAACAAGAAATATATAATCAATAATATCCAAAACGTTGTGGTATAACCATCAATATATTCGTACAGGAAAAAAAATATATACGCAGTTATATTAAATAATTAAATATATTGAAAATAATAATATACGAAACGTATAATCAATTGCACATTAGTACAGGAAATATATATATATATATGTATATATATATATATATATATATATATATATATATATATATATACAAAAAATTAAATAAATAAATATACATCAAAATACTTTATGCTCTTGACGCAAAACGCTAAACTCACACGTAATTGAGTCTACATTCACATCGTTATTACTTTGCACTACACGGTAAAACCGTCCAAACAATATTTCGCCGTTCAAATTATACGGATGCCTATACTCGACATAAATGGCTTTCATATCGTTCAATAGTATTTTTGTGCTCACTTTACATTCGGTGGCAAGTTATCTTTAAACACGGCTAGAATACAATCAAAAGCACGCACAGAGTTCATCGTTAACCACATCATTATTAAATACAAGTTTATAAACACTCCTTTCCAATCGAGGGTTTTTTCTTAACGTCCCGAGCTTTTCAATCGTGAACTCTTCTTCACTCTGCATAGCATAATCTTCCACGTCGTAACGACAGCTATTCATTATATAGAGGTGCATCTCTTCAGGGTGAACAGTGTAGGCGAGGTCTGCCCTGTACCGCTCAAGTGCTTTGTACCAAAGTTAGGGATATTTCGAAGAATCTAAACCTTTTAAATAAGCATCCAGCTCTAGACCATTCTCGTCTTGTTTATTTCTATATTCGATAAATCCATCGAGCAGAGCGGTGTATGCGTATTCAAGAACCGTGTCAAAATAAATCATATCCGTAATATATCTAATATAGGCTTCAGCTTGCGGAATCCGACGATTTCAAACATTCTGTCGAGGATGAAACGGTTTCGCGTAGGGACAAGAACGTTATTATGAGATGCATTCTTTCACATCAGTCGTATATCAATGCATGGCTGACCGTTATTTATAAACAACGTGCAAACAACGGCATATGAGGGGGCGTCACTAATCTGTTCTCTTCTTGTACCTACACCTGCAGGTATTTTATAACAGTCATCTCCCCACTTCTCAACTATCACGAAGACTATTCATCTCCTCAACACTTAAATAAATAACATTACGTTTACCAGAGTTTGCTTGCCTGCAAATCGTTTCAAGTACAGAGTTAATGGTGCCAGTTTCACGCCTGAACACGCGCAATGAATTCGTCAGGGACACATCGCGCGAGGCGTTGAGAATGCTTCTCAAAGGAAGTTCCATCTTATTCGCACGCCTACTCGGTTCAAGCTCTGAGATAACTATGAGCCACAGGTGGACGGATCGGCTCGACGGGTGGAATGAGTCAAGCTGATGAAACGTGTACGGGTTTGTTCAAACTCGTGTGTTTGTGAGGGGTGAGGTACACGGGTGGGCGGCTCGATGGGGGTAGCGAGTCACACCATAAACTGATGAAGCGTGTACAGGTTTGTTCGAACACTTGTGCCCCTGGACAAACAGAATTTTCCGCTACATGAAGCAATACCGGCTTTAATGTTTTGTCACTCACCAGACGTTCATTTCCATAAACTAAACATCTTCACAATACGGTGCACAATTTGAGAGAAACATATGCCCATATTTATCTATTTTGTTTAAAAAGCGATACTCGTCTCTAAAGTCTGTTAAAAACTCACACAGCCTATTAGCCACAACTTCACTACAAACCTCGTGATGATATATATCAATATAGTGTAAAAATACTTAAGATTCTCCATGATGACAAGATTTACATTCTCAACCGTAGGGTACGTGTAGTCGGTATCATGTAACAAGAAAATATCGCTTGTCACACCACTCATCAACAAGACTCACTATCCATAACCGTTGCTTATCTTCTGAACGTGTTCCTTCTTCTACTTCGTGATATGTGTGAGCTTTTATAAAGGTTAGGGCTATAACATATTTCAATACATCGTTTGTACTACGGAATCCTACAATGCCCTCGCCAGAATACCCGAAGAGTATTTGAACATCTTGGTCCTTCGCACGGCCCAATGTAGCCTTAAAAGTATCAAAGGAGGGTGGAAGAGGGAGTTTTTCAGTATCCACCACATCTTGGCACTTTGCCGAATACCACTTCATAAACGTTGAACACGCAATATTAAAGGTAGCCATTACTATTTTTCGTCTATGCAGGACAATACACGTCCGACCTCAAGGGTATGCAAAGGTCAAGTGAGCACGCAAGGATAGAGATATATCAGGTAGTGGCAGGAATCACGTGACCAATCTTACAGAGGGCGGAGCTTAGCTTTTTACTGTACACTCCCACGCAGTAACCAAAGAGTACGGTATCATAGGTACTAGGCACCTGGTAACGCTTCCTATAGGTGTTACGGCATATCGTCGTGCCCCTATGTTCCTACACACACCCCAGTTTCTGCGCCCGAAAATTGTGCGTCCACACAGTCAGCTGATCTCCTTCAGCTACCAAGCACACTAGATCCTTCAACGAGTCAAAGTTAACGACTCGTCGGTTCGCATGGTTAAGGGTGATACCCTTAGCCTTCACGATATACTTCATATCATCCCTTACACTCGCCCGTACCACATAGGTTTTTTGCCCTCCTCCTTGACCTCATCAGTTAGCTCTCCGAGGAATTTCCCAATAGCAGGCATGTATTCACCCTCCCTCGCTGTGAATATCACGCTATCTGTGTCAACGTACAACACCCTCCGTCCAAGAGAGTGCAGTAGACCCCAAAGTTTAATGCGGGCGAAGGCCGTTGTGAAGCTGGTTACAGGTGTGTTTGTAACCCGTGAGGTATCTGTGGCCAGCTCGGTGATGTTGTACTTTATTATGTAAGTATTACCTACATTCACGATCTCCATAACCTCTTTATCGCGACAGTTGGCATAATCTCAGATTCACTATAACTTTGTGCCAAATGGACGTTCCCTTTGCCGGTATTCTGTGCAAATTTCCCCCAAAGACTGTTTAGGCACAACTTTGCACAAAAGCGCTTGCCGGGATTCTTAACAATTTGGGACCGGTCAAGCTGTATACCTTCATGGATACGGTAACGCTGAATACAAGCGGTTTTTTCATCTTCGGTATCAACCCCTCGCGGATATCCTGATGCTTCTACTTTATCCTTCAAAAAGGTGTCTATATATGGTGTGAAAAGGTTGGGTAACTTCTGAAACCTCCACACCTCATGTATCTTCAATATTCTATACCCATGGCGAAGAGCTTGGGCCAACTCAGGGATTTTATATACACCTCTGATCTTACGCTGGTTGGTTGTATGGTTACAATCACCGCTGTTCTCTGCACACTTCACGCACGGGGGAAACATGAGTTTGTGATCTATAACGACGGGTAAGATCGGCATCCATAAATCGCGAGGGGAGCACGTCTACGAAAGAGAGTCCAAAGTAGCGCTCATTCAAGTTAGCTGAAAACTCCTCGATAGTTAGTATGATGGAACCCACCAGTTTTTCAGGCGCACCTACGGGGTACGGATTGTTCTTCATCACGTAGGGGTATAAAGAGCAGAAGTCGTAGTAGTGGAGTTTCTCGCCCTAGGTAGACGGAAAGTATAGCTTGAATGGGTTTGTGCGCCCTCCAAACAAGCTGTCACCGCATTTGACGGGGTCCAATACCACTGAACGTTTGATAGCCCTTATTTCTTCACGGTACTGGGCCATCTGTTTCCATCCGTGCATCATACTCATGCTCCCACACGATTTTGTGAGTAAACTGGGAGCCTATAAGTTGATCACGGTTACGGGTCCATGCGAGGCTGTCGGCGGGCGATCTTCCATAAAGGTCCCCTGTGACGGCACATTCAGCGCGCGGGCATCCATGCCACCAGCAGCCGTTAAACGAATACTTAGCCCGTCAACCCTAAAAACACGACCATTGACCTTAACGGGTACTTCACCAGTTTTTCGGGCATGTTTTATGTATATCCCGGTCTGTTGCTGTAGGTGTATGAGCCAGTAAATAGCCTTGTGCCCAGAACTGCGGGGTTGTTTCTGTGAATGACTGCTAAGGTGTCTTTAGGCATGAAGTTATTCTTGAACACTGTAAAACATAATAAGGCGATCGTGGTCGCGACTTGCAGCGGATCGCATTTGAAACGGGTTATTTACATTCTTCTAAAGGCTTGAAAGCATACTCTAAGTACACGTACGTCATTCACGCAATAACTCACATTCATAGGCTATATTTTATGGACTAGCTTCATTAAAACTGTTGTAGTAGCGGTCAAAATCTTCACGCTCACTATAACTCATATGTTGGTGTAGTTAAATTAATGTTTGGGTGAAGGTAGTCCTACGTAATTCAATGTTTCGTTAGTGAGGAATGTGTAAGGGAAATACCCTTTTCAAACTTCAGCGGCTACGCCCATGACCCTGAGCAGCTTTGCTAATTTACAAGGTGTGAACAGCAGGGTGTCTTTAAACTGTACATTACCTCTTATCTGCATCTGTATTAGTTTGTTGCCTCTTTTTAAGGGATAACCTGTAAATATCGCAGATAACTCGTGTTCAAGCAGCTCCTTATAAAGGAAATGTGTGTTTCAAATTTCGTCCCGTTATGGGCAACAATATACACTAGGGTCGCCCAAAAATTAACTGAAAAAATAAAAGTTTGAATTGCTATTCTCCACAAGGCTATTCCTGTTCCATATCACAAAAGAAGCCTTCATGCAAAAAATCAGGAAGATCGGCCAATATTTAGAGGTCGCGACCTCAAGGTAAAAATATCTAAATTCCGTAATTTCAGTAATTTTGGGTCACCATTATGTTCTACAATAAATATTTGCCGAGCAATGCCACTGTAGACTGTAAACCTATATCCAAAGAATCACTATATGATAGCAATGCACTCTTCCCACTAGCTCAGTTGGCCGCCAAGTCTCGGCAGGTGTAGACGTGTTTTTGTTGTGTTCCTGCCATCTGTGTTACGCCGCGCAGTGAATCACACCAATAAAGCAAGTTAAACTTTTCACCAGTGAGTGGCGGACACTATACTTAATTTTTCTGTCATTCATTTACTGCACTGACCTTGATAAGCAATTTGGAACAATGAATTGTTTATTAAAATTGTTAAAAATTAAAAAAAAATAAAAAATTATAAGTTTATTAAAATTGTTAAAATTGTTTGTTTTATATTCTACATGAAACATATGTATAGGTTCTTTAACTCTAATTTCGATTTTATCTTCCATTCCACAGGCCAAGACCATGACAACGACAAGGAGCAGTCCGAAAGTTTGGCTCCTGGGTAAGCCGGACCCGGACAGCTTGGGATCTGGCCTACCAACAAACGGGGCTATTCTCAGGAACTTCATGTTTCACCACCAGAAGGGATCCACAATCGGTGACAGTGCTAAGGCCACCATAGACAGAGCGCTGACAATGTGGGACAAGGCACGAATTCCGATCCAGCGGGTGGACTCCGGCGTGCGCAACTTCGGAAGCTCTATGAAGAATATTGTGGGTTGAAGAAAAACCGATTGAAACCGAAAGACGGGTGCCGAATCAAGGAAAGAAAATTCAAGGAGAATCTCACCAAACTATTTGACATCTCACGAAAAGACGCCCTCAGTATTATGACGGACGAAGAAGACAAACAGTTCCTGCGGATGCAACAGCAGGATTCCTCGAGCGCGAGTATGTCCGGGATCGACAAGACCTTGACGAACAAGGAGACTCGCAAGCGCCTCAGGAGTGATCAGGCCAGTGCTCGAAAGGAAAAAAGCATGTTGAGCGCCCAACAGGCGAATACAGCTGTTCCATCTAGTTCCGCCATTGCTGATATCTGTAGCTCCTCCACATCGACGGAGTCCGAAAATGATTTCCAAGCTCCGTCAACATCCAGTCAAGATCAGCCAAGGAAAAAGAAATCGAAGCAGACCATTGTGACCAAGGAAGTAGCCGCCGCGCTCGACCGAGTGAAACTCCCTGACCGCGCTGCCATGTTCGTCGTAGGAGCAGTCACGCAAGCGCTCGGTCATGGCCTGAAGTCTGTGGCGCTATCCCGGAACACCATTCAGCGAGCGCGGGTCACCAGTCGTGAGGCGGTAGCAACTGCTCAACAGGCTGTTTTCTCGCCGGACAGCCCACTGCTTCTCCACTGGGACGGTAAACTGCTTCCAGATATCGCCGGCAATAAAAAGCTTGTGGATCGCGTCGCCATCTTGGTGACTGGTGGTGAAACAGAGCAACTTCTTGCCGTCCCTATGATCGGCCGCGGCATGGGAGAGGAGCAGTGCAATGCATGTGTCCAAACGCTGGAGGAATGGAACCTCAAACCTATGATCCAGGGACTAGTCTTCGACACGACGGCAACCAATACTGGGCTGAATATGGGCGCGTGCACCCTAATTGAGAAGGCTCTGGACAAGGAGCTCATCTGGATCGCGTGCCGTCATCACGTGTTCGAGGTAATGTTGTCGGCCGTATTTTCTGTCGCCCTGACACCAACCGGTGGGCCTGAAGTGGTAATCTTCAAACGCTTCCAGAAGACCTGGCCTGATATTAATATAGTTGATTTCCTTTCTGCTGGAGACGAGCTCTTCGTTGGCATGCCGGATGGCCTACGAGAAGAGATGATGTCATTTTACTCGGAGGCAATCAAGAGCCAGCTCCCACGGGATGACTATGGAGAGTTGCTTCAGCTCTGTCATATATTCCTAGGGAGATCCTCCGACGAAGAACCGTCCTTTCGTGCGCCAGGCGCTATGCACAACGCGCGGTGGATGGCCTCTTCGTTTCTCTTACTTACGCTCGCTACTGGCACGAGGCCCCTCTCCCAGAGAGGGCCCCCATCAACGACTTAAACCTAATTGCTCTCCTCCATGAATATCCTGACCGTGCCATCAGGGAGGCGGCTGTTAAGGCCTTCTATCGCCATTTGTGGTACTTCTCTGAGCACCTCGCGCCTCTCGCCCTCTTCGACGATCGCGTCGACGAGATCACTTCTCTGAGCACCTCGCGCCTCTCGCCCTCTTCGACGATCGCGTCGACGAGATCACCAAAGCAGCTATGGTTGACAACTTCTTACGTCCCTCAAACCAAAAACTCTTGAGGCGTCTGGACGGGACTGTGTTCGATCATCGTTCTTCATTGGCGTCGTACATCACGAGCCGGTCTTTGAAGATATTCGATATACTCTCCATGAAAGGACAAGATGAAGCCAAGACATTCTTGTCAAAACCTCCCGCCCTCTGGCTGACAGACCCCCTTTTACCAGTTAATTAAGGCTAAGTGCAGGCTCCTCAAGGTCATCAACGACTGTGCCGAACGAGGAGTCGCTCTTATTCAGTCCTACAATACCGCGTCTGTTCCGACGAAGTTGGCTTTGACGAAGAAAAAGTAACGGGCGTAAGTTGTTTGTTTGATATACAAGGATTTAGTGCAGTCGTATTAACTGCTATGACATGTGTGTTCTCGGATATGTTTGATAACATGTGCTCTGTGCTGTTGACTTTAAATTTTGAAATAAACATTGATATTGTATTTTTGTTTCAAATCCTAAAAATATAGGAACTAGTCGCGACCTCTAAATATTGTATGATCTGTCTAATTTTTGGCATGAGTTCTTATTTTGATATGGAACACGGATGGCCTTGTGGAGAAAGATATTTTCAACTTTCATTTTTATGGGCCACCTTAATATATTCATGACATGTAGAACAGTGAATTTCAATGCATTTATGTTTGAAATTCCCCCAATTATCCATCATGTGAAACATGCCGCACTTACAAATCCTCATTTTCTTGCAAGTGCCATTTGATTTATGGAGTTCAAAGCAATTATTATTGAAAAATGTACGTCTACACACATTACATTCCCTCTTCTCGGTTTCACGTACACGACTTTCACATTTGGGGCTTTTACACTGCGTACATACCATGTAGCACTGCTTACAATGTTTCACCATATCATTAGCAAACGCGAGACAACCCTTACACAAATCATGATGCCTTCCATATTTTCGACGTTTATCATAACTGGCGTAGAGAGCCCTTATGTTACGGATGAGGAGATACGATGTTCCTGACAATCCTAAGATAAGTAGAGGTCTTGTACGATCTCTCACGCTGCTTTTTAAAACATACACAGTCCTACGACGATCATCCATTCCAAATACGACTATAAGTGCATTCATTTCCTGCTCAGCTCTTCTCAGTTCTTCAGGACCCATATTACACTCAAACTCAAGCTTACAATCTGAAGCCATTTTACGGGCACGCTCCACAACCGTGGGCAGCCAAATTTTTTGCGTCCAAGTATTTAGCACAGTGAACATATGAGCTAAGATTATTGCTATAAAACCACAACCACGATCGACGATTAAAATTAAAGCTTTCTGTAAACAACCAGAGAATTGAAATTAAAAGTATAAGGTGTGACACTATGACCCGCAACCCGGAATAGTCTGTCAATATCTACCATGAAGTTGTCCATATTGAAGGATGTACCACTTTGAGAGGCTTGCATTATACGGCCCAAGATATATTCTAGGTCTACAGCCGCCAAACGTCTGAACGGTATTATCACCCAAAAATCGTCCCCCTCATCTGAGCGGAACCTGAAGGATAACCTCGTCCGGACTTCACGATCATCGCGGTTCTGAAGGGCAAACTCCACAATACGTTCAACTACGCGCCGCAGTCCGTTGGTGTACAGGGATCGAGGGTCAACCCTGACGTGACCACGTACCGATTTCTAGTCAGGGCATGGGTGTGGTTAGCGGTGCGCACCAACTCGAATGTTATACCATCCTCCACAGTATGAGAAGCTGCTGTGGAGGAAGTACCCGGAACTGAACAATGGGGCATATGTGAGGAAGGTACTATTGTGGGGGTTGTGTCGTTAGACGTAGAGGTTTGGGGCTCTGTTAATGGGTCTAATAACCGGAACAATCCTGGCACGCTTTATACCTGACGTGGGGGGCTCTTCATCATGCTTCCGCTTTGAACTGTCGCATGCTACAGGTGTCGCTGGTGAGGGTTCGTCAGCGGGGAAGGGTTCTGTAGCTGCACTGTCATCGGGCTCGTCTGTGATATCGATGATGGGGTACTGTACATCGTCGTCATTCACGGTTCTGTGAAAGAAGAAAACAAAATATAAGGAGCAGCACTCAAAATATGTAATATTTTGTAAATGATCCACATAGGGGTGTGACGTGTTAGAGATGGAATCTGTAGAAAAATTCAGGTTCACAAGCCCATCCACATGCATTATATCTGGCCCTACAGGATGTGGAAAAACTGTATTTATGCTTAAAATCATTAAAGATAAGGGGGAGATGTTCTCAGAATTTGTGCATAAAGCAATATGGTGCTATTCGACGTATCAGTCAGTGTTCAACGAGTACCAAGATGAAATTTTGTCCCACAAGGGTGTATATGATGTTAATTCGTTAAAAGGTAATGAGCATACAGTTATTGTAATTGACGATCTCATGTTGGAAATGGATAAAACGTTTGCCGAGACATTTACAGTGTTCTCCCACCATCTTAACATGAGCATATTCCTCATCAACCAGAATCTCTTTTTCAAAAATAGATACATGCGCGATGTGTCGCTAAATACACAATATCTAGTCTTATTCGCACAACGTAGAGATGTGTCACAAATTGGGGTATTAGCCAATCAAATGTTCCCGAATTAGCGTAAGGAGTTTTTGGAGGTTTATAAAGAAGCCACAAGCCGGCGTTTTGAATATTTGCTTTGTGACCTTCACCCACGGAACACGTTTAGGGTTCCAAAGCGAACCAGAAACGGTGTATATTCCAGAATGACAAATAGGCTGAATTAATAAAAATCTATCAACGATTGCCCCGGGCACTGCAACAGATGTTTGTTAATAATATCGACTTCGACTTTTTAAAATGCATCTGTGAAATCTGTCTTAATGTTATAAAATGTAATGTGCCAATGAAACCCCCTCAGAAGGCTGGCTTACGTCGTTACAAGAACATAATACGAGCGCTCGCTCATAAAAGTCAAACTGTGGATAAGAAAAAGCGAATTATTGTACAAAGAGGAGGATCATTCCTACCCATCTTATTTTCAGTTCTGGGCCCTTTACTGACTAGATTAATATAATGAAGAAGGTGGTTGTGATTCTGCACGAGGTGTATGCTTCATTGCAAAGTTCAAAGATTCCAGACACGGCTCTAGAAATCCGTAAAGGTAAGCTTAAAAGAATGGAAAGCGAGTTGCCAGCCCTATTAAACAGTGAAAAGTTACCTGATGAGAAAAGGATCTTGTACTAAGAGGCTTTGCAGAAATTTCTTCATGAGTACGAAGATTATAAGAATCCGACAGAGCTCTCCGTGGTTATTAGGCACAGCGCGAGTAGCGCTGAGCATGGCAACACAGGATCTGTGCCCGATGTTAGAGATGACCAACCAAAGAACAACGGAACACAACACATCGAACATGTGTTAAAAACAGTCTCCCACATACATTGAGGAATAAAGGCTTAAATCTTTATAATCTGTTGAGTGATGACCCCATCATACAGTAGGCCGATACAGGCAGTGGCGTATCAAGGGAGGGGCGAGAGGGGCGACCGCCCCGAGCGGCACTTCCCGAGGGGCGGCAAATTACTGTCAGGCGGGCGCAGTATGCAAAATTTTGGGTTTTTATGTTTTAAAATGCAACCCTCCAAAAAATTATATTTCATCATTGTCGCGCGTTATTTGTGTACAAAATATCCATGGTTTTGATGAAAAATCATCATTAAATGCTATATATGCCACCTCAATGCCACTATTTCCACAAATAGTTGCGTTAAATTTTCACATCGGAAAGGTTGCCAGCCCTATTTTTCAGACTTTCCCTATATTATTTAGGTTAGGCTTTGCATTCTTTGAGCTTTGATGATGTTAATAATTAATGGTTGTTTTATTTTGAAGATACCCTACTGAATTAGCAAACATGAGCAAACGACAGAGACTGAGTGGTGCTGCATACAAGAATCTTCGCGAAAAGAAAGAGGAGGAAGGCAAGCGTGCTGCTAAGCGATTTCATCAGTTAATGGGATTCTCAGACACACCTTCAGTGCCTTCTGGGAAGCAAGGAGATCAACCGCAATGTGATATATCTTTAGAGATAGATGTTCAAGCGGCAACTTCAAGTGAACCCCCAAATAATCAGGATCAACCCTCATCTACATCACAAAGTCACCCACCCACCCATCACCCACAGAGTCTGTTTAACGATTCTGGCAACTGGCCCGTTCCAATGACGGACAATTTGAGAATCGAACTCATTAAACGTGGACCATCACATTTGAAAAACATGAATGGACCCTTTCAGCTGATTCTAACAATAGGTCAATGTCAAAAGTTTGGTATTTCAAAACTTTGGAAAATGGCGAAAAAATTGAAAGGTCATGGCTAATCTTCTCACCTTCAAAATGTAGCTTGCATTGCTTTTGCTGTCGTCTCTTCAACAACATCTCCAGTGCATTTGGAAAAGAAGAAGGATTTTTTGCCTGGAGGAAACTGAATCCAAGAGTACCTGAACATGAAAACAGTCCATATCATACCCGATGCTTTGAACAATGGAAAGAGTTGTATATGCGCCTTCAGTTGAATGCTACAATAGATAATGCACATCAGTTGCAAATAAAACATGCTTCTGCTAAGTGGAAAGAAATACTGAGACGAATTTATGACTGCATCATGTTCTTGGCAAAACAAGATCTTGCATTCCGAGGGCACCGAGAGAACTTAAATGAAGAAGCTGGGCTAGCTGGCAATTCTGGAAACTTTTTGGAGTTAATAAAACTAATGGGCAAATATGACCCAGTAATTAGGGAACATCTTACAAAAATACGAATGACTGACAAGATATCCACTACGTATTTGTCACCTAACATTCAAAATGAGTTCATCACACTAATCGGCTGTAATGTTCGAAAATGTATAATTGATAATGTGTCTAGTGCAAAGTACTTTGCAATAATTTTCGATAGAACACCAGATATATCGCATATTGATCAGATGTCTCAGGTAATTCGCTATGTGTCGATTAAAGATGGTAATGTAGAGGTGAAGGAATCCTTCGTTTGATTTTATTAAATTAGAGGGGAAGACTGCTGAGGCAGTTACTGATCTCATTGTCACTAAGCTCCGTGAGGATGGGCTGGATATCCAGAATTGTTATGGTCAAGGGTATGACAATGCTGCTACGATGGCAGGTATTCATCTTGGAGTTCAAAGCAGAATTCTTGATGTTAGCAAACACGCTGCTTTCATTCCTTGCAATAACCACTCGCTGAACTTGGCTGGAGTTCATGCCGCGGGACTGAGTCCTAATGCTGTAACTTTCTTTGGAACAATTGAACGAATTTTCGTCTACTTTTCTTCCTCTACTCATCGTTGGGATGTCTTAACAAAACATTCCAAAATCACTGTCAAGCGAGTCTCTGATACGCGGTGGAGTGCTAAGTATGATGCTGTTTCTAGTCTTAAGAAGAACTTGAGTCACGTTGTTAGTGCCTTGGAAGAACTGAGTGAAGGGGTCTCCGAAAATCTGGACACAAAGGGCGATGCTGAAGCTCTGTTGACCTCCATCATGTCATACATATTCATTGTGTACTTATTTTTCTGGGATCCAGTGCTGAAAGAAATCAATGATGCTCAACTATATTTTCAAAGAAAGGGACTTGCTTTGGACCTGTGCATTAAAAATGAACTCTTTATCCGTGTTTTTAACTAATGAACGAGAGGCAGTAGTATCAAACGCTGCAGATGCCGCCGAAGAGTTCTGTAATGAAATGGATATCAGTATAGACCGCAGAGTCAGGAGACGGAGAAGAATGCCTGGAGAGCAAGCTCGTGATGCTGGATTGACCGTGCAAGAGGATGTACGCAGATAATTTTTTGAAATCATGGATCGTTTATTAGCAGAAATTGAAAAACGCACAGTTTGTCTTAAAAACATGAATGATCGCTTTGAATTTCTGTCTCCTTCGTACCTTTTGAATCAGTCCAAAGATGAAGAAATTAATACCAAGTCAATAATTTTTCTTCCATCTACAATGACATTAATCCAGGAAGTCTACTGGAGAAATAAAGCGTTTGCGCAGACATTTGCTCAGTTTCGAAAGCATAAGCGTCGACGATGATCCAAAGAACTGGGATATGTTAAAACTACTACAGTGGATCGTTAAATGGGATCTAGTGGAATCTTTGCCTCATATAACAATTGCCCTCCGGATCTGTCTAACTACATGCATGTCCGTGGCAAGTTGCGAACGAAGTTTTTCGAAAGTGAAACTTATAAAAACTTACCTCAGGTCAACTATAAGTCAATCTAGACTGAGCAATTTGGCGATTATTTCAATTGAACGCGAAGTTGCAGAGACAATGGACATAGAAAAAATCATTCATGAATTTTCTGTTATGAAAGTCCGAAAATTTAACTAGGCATTATACATTATATAGTTATTGTTAAAATTCTGTAGTGTATTATGTACGGTACATTATGTAGTATTGTTAAAATTGAAGTTGCTTTATTTAAGTTTTTCTTCCAATAAAAGTTTTGTTTAGAAGTGTATTTTTGTAAAGGAATTGTTTTTAAAATTGAAAATTGCTGCAAGGGGGGGGGCGTTGGCATTTTCACTCCGAGCGGCAAAAAGTATTGGTACGCCTCTGGATACAGGAGAGGTCATTGTTGAGCGAACAAGGGTCTAAGGATCCAACATTGTTGATATTGTTCATGATCTGGTGAGAAAGTGAGACAGGCCCTCACCAACAGAATGGAAGCATATTAAAGCAAGACTACAACAAATAAATGTCCCCAAAACATTGAAAGGTAATCTGAATAGGTTAAGAGACCTGGATCAAGTCTCGCATGTGTCACAACTGAGTACGCCATCGCCCCCCAGCAGCAGCGTCTGTGAAGAAGAGAAAGAAGAGAAAAAAGGGCCAAACTTATCCACGTGTCTCTAAAATACGCAAATGGCTAACATATTAAGTAAACGCTATTATGACATTTCTAACCACGCCTCCTATGGTGGCGTTAATGGACTGTACAGAGATGTTTACGGAGTAGGAAGAAAGATGATGAGCGGTTTTTGCGGGAGAAGGATGCTTATACACTTCTTAGATCGGTGAGAAAAAGGTTTAAAATGGCGAAGACAACCGCGGATTCGATTGACTCTATTTGGCAAGCGGATGTAAGACATGCAAAGATATTCAATGTACAATGATGGATACCGATACATCCTATTCATAATACAGGGTGTCCAATAAGTCCGGCATCATAGGAAAAATAATAAAAAAGGCAAAACAAAAGCTTTTATTTAAGAACATGCTCAATATGTCCACCATTGTTTTCAATACACAAATTCAGACGTGATACCCAGTCAGCAAGCACACGGTGAATGATGTCAGGAGTAATGGTGTTACATGCCCCAATAATGCGCTGCCGCAAATGTTCAACAATCCTAATTTTCTCTGCGTATACCAGCGCTTTCAAGTGGCCCCAGAGATAAAATTCTAGTGGCGTGAGATCCGGGCTTCTAGTTGGCTATTCCACAGGCCCTCGACGTCCTATCCAATGACCAGGGAATTGTTGGTACAGGTATTCCCTTACTTGGGTGCTGTAATGTGCAGGAGCGCCGTCTTGCTGGAACCATGTTGGGAAATTTCCTTCTTCGTTCAAGACAGTGGGAAATGCTTCTTCCTTGAGCATACGTAGGTAGATGCCTCCAGTGACATGCTCATCGAAAAAGAGGGGGCCGATGATGCGATCCTTCCAAATGCCACACCATACCATCACCTGAGATGCACCTTGTTCCTTTGAAGAGGCATACCAGTGAGGGTTGTTTTGAGACCAGTAGCGGGTGTTCTGTCGATTTACCTCACCATTTCCATAAAAAACAGCCTCGTCACTGAACAGAATGGTGGACGGGAAATTGGCATCCCGAGCATAAGAAAAATATGAATTATGGTTTGTAGAAATAGAAAAATATGAATTTCTCCTATGATGCCGGACTTATGGGGCACCCTGTAGATGTATTCTCTAGATATATGTGGCTAATTCCACTGAAAAATAAATCGCCTGAAACAGTTGCTAAAGCGACCAAAACGTTGATGTTAAAAGAAGAAAGGGTTTCTGACTGTTTTTGTACGGATATGGGGAAAGAATTTATAGGTCGCGTTTTCAGAACATGCTGACAGAGTTTAATATCACTTACTACACTAGCAATACTATACATAAGGCCTCTTTAGCTGAAAGAGTTCAATGTAGCATAAAGGAACGCATGCATCGTTATTTTACACATAAAAACACATACAGATATATAAACGTTCTCGGGTCATTGGCAACATCATACAACCGTTCACACCACCGTACAATTGGCACAACACCTAACGAAGTTCTAGAAAGAGGTGCGCTGCCAGAGGTGAGAGAAGATGGAGCACCGCCACCGCAGTCTACACATTTCAAAATCAATTATTATGTAAGGCTATCACGTTCGGGAAATAAATTCGCGAAGGGATTTGAGCAAGGATGGACACGTGAGATTTTTAAAGTTCGTGCTATAAGACCTAAAGGTGAGATAATGATGTATTACGTTGAAGATTTGAATGGGGAAGAGATCGCTGGAGGCTTTTACCGCGAGGAGTTGCAGAAAGTAACATTTAATTTAGGAAAAAGTGTGTTTAAAACTGGAAAAATTAATTTTAGGCAGCAAAGGTTGAGGAAAGTGAAAAATGTACTTGGTGAAATGGCTGTGTTACCCAGAAAGCTTCAACACCTATATAAAAGCTGCTGCAATAATGAAGCTTAAATAGTATGCAACATGGCGCCTAGCCACTTCTATGTCACACTCCCATCCTCCTCTTCTCTCTCTGTACATCCTAACAACACCCTCGCCAACTTTCTGACAGAACTCCACGGACCCATTGAATTGGAGCATTATTCGTATGAGGTGGGTTTATGTGAACTCCAGTTAGTTTCCAAATATTTAACTCTTGAAAATGAGCAAAACATATTTCTGATCCTTAGAAGATTCGATGAGTGCGAAAAATTAGACATAACCTTAGACAATACTATGCGATCAGTCCTGTTCGGTGAGGAACAGTACTATAGCACAAATGTATCGCTATGAATCTGTCATTATGATACAACCATGGACACTGTGACGGGTTTAAACAAGAGTCTTCAAAAGTCGTACCTGACAAACGATTTACTTTTTGAAGTCGTAAACATAGACACGCCTGCATGCACATCAACGCTTAAAATCAACGCTTGGTAGAAATATTAAAGATACAGAGCTGTTCACAATTGTGGCTGAGGGTCGATATAGCGCAGCTCTCCAAAGAGATACTTTTCACGAGGCACAGCATGACTTGTCCAGCTTAATGTATCAATTGAAGATGGAGAAATTGGGTGAAAGCTCTCCACCTCCAGACATGTGCTATATTTACAGCAATATCGTAGAGCACCAATTTGTTGGGGACACCCAGGCGCGCCTGCTGCGCATTGCACACATCCCCAACCATAGAGGGAAAAGTTTGAGCATTACATATGACAAGCCCCATTATGTGAATGTTGCGACTAATCTATTAACCAACATCTCGATATATATAAGAACGATTGAGGGAAAAAATTTCCCATTCGGTGATGGGAGCTTAACAGTGAAACTACACTTTCGCCGTTTATAATGACCCGAAGGCCATTCACAGTCTATCGAGGAGCGAGATCCATTTTTTCATCCATACTACGCACCGCTGTCCCACTGTTGAAGAGGGGTGCCAGGTACCTAGGGAGGAAGGCGTTACAAACAGGTTTTAACGCGGCAGAAGACATAATGGGTGGAACTAAGCCTAAAGAAGCTCTAAAAAACATTTAAAACGTACACGGGACGAAATCATCAAAGATGCAAAGAGAAAAATGCGTGGTGGCGGAAAGAAGAGATCTGCCAGGAAGAAGGGGTTACCATCACGTGGCGCTAAACGTAAAAGGAAATAAAAAAGAAGTGCTCTAAGCGTATGAAACCTATGGCTGATCATTTTTTTAACTGATATAAGCTGAGGACACTACTCTCACGAATCATAGGCTGATTACTAGTTGTCGAGAGAGGTGGCACTATTTCTGACTCGTCATGGCGCGTTTCATCCATCCGTGTAGTTCACAATGCTGTAAATCGGAACTGTCCCTCTTTGATATGCCCCCACTCAGGTCTCTATTGAGCATAGCGACTTTATTACAATTAACCCATTAAACACAATTAGTTCGCCGAGTGCCCCTATAGAATTCGTGATACCCAGCTCAGGCCCTTACTTTTTTGACCCGAGCTGCATGCACATGTACGCTAAACTGCGTATAGCCCATTCTGATGGAACGGACTGCGATGATAGTTACTCTCGTACCCTGAAACCAACTTTTTACACTCCATATTCAGCCAGTGTGAGGTGTATTTAAATCAGGTTAACATCTCGGCAGGAACGGGGTATTATCACCTACGAGCCTATCTGGAAAATGTCCTCAACTTTTCAAAAGAAGCGAAGGACACCTTTTTAACCGCCGAGGGATATTACCATACTAAAGATGAAAATGGTATAAAGGATAAATTTAAAAATTCTAAAAAAAGATATACGAATGTTTTGGACGTCTTCATACAGATTTCACATTCCAGGAGAAACTGCTTATGAACGGGGTGGATATGAAGTTGAAGCTTACCCGCACGATTCCTGAGATCTGCATAAATCTGGGGTCTGATCAAGAAGAGGGCGCGAAACCCGTTGTGATTCACATAATGGAGGCGTATTTGCGTATACGCCGAGTGAAATTAAGTTCGCCAAAACAAATAGAAATTGAGAAAGACTTAATACACGCCACAGTAAAATACCCAATTAACAGGGTACAGATCAAACTATACACGGTGCCCGCCGGGTTGGCCTCGAAGCAACTAGAAAACGTGGCCCTTGGAGTCTACCTAAAAGGATATTAATTGGAATGCAGGACCACGCCTCGACGAATGGAAAATATAAAAAGAGTGCCTTTAAATTCGAGAATTTCGGCCTTAAAAATATACTCTATACGTAAATGGCATCGCTTTGGGAGGGACTACTTTGATTACTCATCAGACGCTGTGTTCCCGCTCTGCGCGAGAGCTTATAGTCTGGCTCATAATACAGGTGCTGTGACGAGCTTGGGTTTGGTGTAACGCAGAAAGAATTTGTCGAAGAATTTAACATTTATTCATTTGATATTACGCCTGACTTGTCTGCTGGCGTAAATACGCACTTAAGTCCACAACAGAGTGGGAATATCTCAGTCAGGTTGGAATTTGCCAAGCCTATAGACGCGCCTATAAGTGTGCTAGTTACCTCGAATCACAGGCACTAATAGAAGTTGATCGTTTCAGGAACGTGGTCACAGACTTTTAAAATGGACGCGAATACACTCCAGAGAGTAATGAAAAGTGACCGTTTCACACGCTCCAAATTTATCGGGTGTTTGCGAAGAATGAAATATTGAAGTTGCCAACTACGAGAAACTGGTACGGGATTATCGTTAACACCGACATTGTTGAGGGGATTCATTGGTTTGCAATCTATTTTAAAAATAGGGAAAGAATGTACTATTTTGACTCACTCGGCGCTCAGCCCTGGAATGATTCTGTGGTTGTGCAGTTTATCGACAGATACATGTACCTGAGATTGTATGGAACCCGTATCGCCTTCAAGGATATTATAGTAACACGTGCGGATGTACGCCCTCTCATTTCTCATGCACATGTCACGTGGGAAGGGATTTATAAATTTTTAAAATTATTCGATTTGTGCACACTGAAATGAACGAAAATGTATGCAGACATAAAAAAAAGGTTCCCATATGTTAGCACCCGCTGTATTGTGTAAAGGTGTATATCTATATTGTGTAAAGTTGTATATACATTTGTAACTGTAAAATGTACCATTAAGACTTATTTAATGGACACTGGTTCCGCTTTGTACATGTTTTCTACCATTTAATAAATTAAATGAAAATACAATGTGTTTTGTTCTTAACCCCCAAAAATACTTACATTAGTTCCTCGATGACCTGGCACTCGTTGGACCGGATGTGAGCCAATACCTCGACCTCTGTGTTCAGGTCTGGTTGGCTGTGGGTAAAGCATCCATATCATTTATTCCCCTTTCATCAAAACGAAAAGTAGCTATAACACGATCAAGTTCCGCATCGGTCCTATAAAGTTAAGTAAAATAAAGTTTAATAAAGAGCTACAATAAGAGAAAATGCCACGAATTTTAAAAATTATAATAAAAAAGCAGATATCCTGACAGTTTTCAAAAGTGTGAGTGCTAAGACAACGTCTGCCGACACCGGGTCTCGATCCAGCCAGCAATTCTTAAAAGTTTTGATAATTTTAAAATCTATCTGTAGAACTTTCTATAAATTTTTTAATTATTGAGAAAAATATTATTAAAGCTCCACCATATATATACAGGGTGGTGCAAAAGTCTGGACCCATAGGCAATTTACTATATAAAAAATATCTTTCGATTTTTATAATAGTTTTTATAATTTAATTTTTGTTTATAATTTTACTAAATATTTTTCAGATTGTTACCCTATGGCAGAGAAGTTAACAATAGCAGAAAGAATAGAGCCTGTGCTTTTGTACGCAAAAGAAGGAGCCACCTCACGTTCAGTCGCAGATAGTTTTAATGCTAAGCACCCCGATAGGCGACCAATTCAACAAAGAACTGTCAGCAAGACTTTCGCTCGTTTCAAAGAAACGGGTTCGATCTGCGATCGAACACGTAGTGGACGAAGAAGAAGTTCAACTGATCCCGAAACATCTACAGGGTATTCAGGCATGTGGAAGGGAGCCCACGTAAGTCATTAAGGAAAGTATCGCAGGAAACAGGTGTATCAAGGCGTTCTATTGGTCGTATTCTCTCTACCAATCATTTTCATCCTTAAAAGTACGATTAGTCCAGGAACTACATGGGGATGACCGAGATCGTCGTATGGAGTACTGTCAGTGGTTTATGCAGCATAGACAGTTGGAAAAGCATATCATATTCAGTGACGAAGCAATTTTTTACTTAAACGGTTCGGTTAACAGACATAATGCACGCTTTTGGGCAACTGAAAGAAGATGGACATCAATTCGAACACTTATTGTAAATTCTGAACTAGAACGTTAAATTTAACATAATTTAGTCACTGGTGTATGGTTAATTAAATTTCATTTCATAATAAACTTCCTGCAGGCCACACTTTTTTTCCATATAAACCGCCTATTGGTCCAGACGTTTGCACCACCCTGTATATATATATATATACATATATACATATATATATATACAGGGTGATCGAAAAGTCACTCCGCAACTATGACTCTATAAGACAAAATGCATCATAAAAGAAGCTAGATATTTTAATGAAAATTGTACGATATCGTGAAATATTTAACAAAATATTGGCGAAGTCTAGGCTAGTCTAAGCTAAGTCTTGCTACGGTAGGCTGTATGTGAGTATGCTTAGGCTAGGTGAATCAGATTATAAGGCTAGCCTTCAACGTCATGCTGTCGTTTGAGGAAAGAATATTTTTTAGTTGAGTTCTGTTTAAAAATGGTAATAAATACACAGAATTTGTAAAGCGAGAATTCCAGAAACGATTTCCGGAGAGACCATTGCCTCATCGAGATACTGTCCGTGATTTAATTGCAAAATTTCGCAAGACCGGCTCTGTTCAAGATGCTCCGAGAAGTGGAGACCTTCCGTTTTAACTGAGCAAAGTTGAGTGACATTTCTGATCGATTGCTACAAAGCCCAACACAATCACTCAGGAGACTGTCGCAACAATGTGGATTGAGCTATGGCTCCACCCAAAAAGCAGTTAAGAAAGAACTCAAATTATATCCTTACAAAGTGACAGCCGTGCAGGAACTGAAAATTGCAGATTTTCCAAACAGGTTCAATTATTGTGAGTGGTTTCATAATTTTATTGATCAAAATGGAGAAGACATTTTGGATGTGACGTTTTACACAGACGAAGCATGGTTTAGCTTTTAGGGTACGTCAACTCACAAACACGCGTCTGTGATGCTCTGAAAACCCTAACAGTATTCACGAAGCTCCTCTACATCCTGAAAAAAATTGACGTCTGGGTTGCGATTTCAAGACAGCGTATCATCGGTCCAATATTTTTTTCTGAAACCATCAATTCAGAGCGTTACTGTGGGCAAATTTTATACTCATTTATTGGCCAGTTGAACGAAAACGAACTCCAGAATGCATACTTTCAGCAAGACAGTGCTACAGCCACACAGCTCGTTATTCCATGCAATTATTGGAAGATATCTTCGGAGAACGCATAATTTCAAGAGGAATTTGGCCTCCCCGTTCACCTGACCTCACGCCTGTTGATTTTTTACTTCTGGGGGCTGCTAAGAGCAGTGTTTATAAAAATAATCCAAAAACTATTGATGAATTGCAAACGGAGATCCGAACTTACGTGCAGTCTATTTCAGCTGAAACATTACACACAGTATTTGCTAATAAAGTAAGAAGGATCCGGCTATGTCGAGAAAACGGTGGAAAACACTCCAGCACTTACTCTAAACAGGTAACAATGATATGTCATTACATTTATAGAATTCTTATATCTCCTTATGTAAAATTTCAATAAAGTAATATCTTATTACTACTACAGAGAGACTTTTCGATCACCCTGTATATATATATTAATATTATATATATATATATATATATAGATATATATATATATATATATGCCGAAATAACTACGAAGGAAACAGACAATAATTAAAAGCGAGTACGATAATTTACAACTCAAAAGTAAGATTAGCTGGGTGTACTATGCTCCGTCTGCATGCAATGGGTCTCGAACTCGCAGCCAATTATTAATAGTTTTTAATATTTCTATTGTATGTTTTTAATATTTCTAAAATCCTACCTGTACAAGAAATGTGAAAAAAAACACACACACACACATATATATATATATATATATGCCGAAATAACCACAAAGGAAACAGACAATAATTAAAAACATAATGGGATTAATTTTTTCGTTGTAGAAAAATTCAGAATAAAATGAAATTAGATTACTAATTATAAACGAAAAAGAATACACCATGGTTAGGTTAGGCTAGGTTAGGCTATATTATTATAAACGATAAAGAGTCCTGGGCCGATATATATATAGGCTAGGTTAGGTTAGGCTATATTATGTCCCGGTTAGGTTCAATTGTGTTAGGTTAGGTTAGGCTATATTATGTCCCGGCTAGGATATGAAGGGTTAGGTCATATTATGGCCGGTTAGGTTAAGTTGTGTTAGGCTAGGTTAGGTTATATTTAAACGAGAAAGTTAGGTTAGGTTATATTATTATAAACGAGAATTAGTCCTAGGATTAATTTTTCGTTGTAGAAAAACTTGGAATAAAAGGAAATTAGATTACTAATTAAATTATAAACGAGGAAGAATACACCATGGTTAGGTTAGGCTAGGTTAGGCTATATTATTATAAACGATAAAGAGTCCTGGGTCGATATATATATATATTATACATAGGCTAGGTTAGGTTAGGCTATATTATGCCCGGTTAGGTTCAATTGTGTTAGGTTAAGTTAGGTTAGGCTATATTATGTCCCGGCTAGGATATGATAGGTTACTTTATATTATGGCCGGTTAGGTTCAGTTGTGCTAGGTTAGGTTAGGTTATATTATAAACAAGAAAGAATACACTATGGTTAGGTTAGGTTATATTATTATAAAGGAGAATGAGTCCTGGGATTAGTTTTTCGTTGTTGAAAAACTCAGAATAAAGCTAGGTTAGGTTAAGCTATATTATGTACCGGTTAGGCTACGCTAGGTTAGGTTATATTACAACCGATATATATATATAATATATATTATATATATATATATATATATGTGGGAGAGTTACAATAAGAGAAAATGCCACGAATTTTAAAAATTATAATTCATGCAATGAATGAACCGGAGTACATAATCACTTACATTTTAATATCGTCTTCATTGAACGGGTCTTGCATTTCGTCACAATTTTCTGAAACAACTTGCGTAGATAGACGTTCATTCCGATCTGCAGCGTTGAAAAGGTGGAGGGCAGCTGATGGGTAGAAATCTTGATCTTCAAACAAATCGGGAGAATTGTAGAGTGATAACTGACTCATAGAGTATATTTGAAAAGCACAAAGCGAAAAAGACATACGAACTGAGGCTCTGAGATGAACTGCCCCTTTTCATAAAGGGGGCTTGTGACCAACCCACAACACACGATTCGCGAGCTTCCTATTGGCTATCAGTGAATTTTGGGCGGAGCTTAACGCGTAGGCCTGCATAGCGGTCAAACAGAGGTCCTGGGCTCCGCCCACAGGGCTGTGATTGGTTGCCCCGTGAAATCTGGGGCGTGTCAGACATGCCCATTCGTGGAGAGACGAGAAACGCTTTGTTTTTTGATCTTGTATTCGACCGAGAGAGAGAGATAGAGAGAGAGAGTTACAAGGAGTTACAAGGACAAGAGGAAGCCTCAAAGACCTTCTGGTCCACTCTGGGAGGTTCCTGTTATTAAACAAGTTTATTTTTCTTTCACCTATCCTAGCAGTAGTAGAAAACTTGATAGAAAAGTAGAAGGCTCTCTCCCTCACCCTCCGCTCCCTCCCTGCCAGAGGCAGGTACGGAAAAAGTTGAAGAAAATACCTTGACCCTGGAAAAGTAGCCGCGGAAATTTTACAGGAAAGTGGAGAATATATAAAAAGCTCTATATTTAGCACGCTCACAGAGACACCGTGCAAGCGAACTCTTGCAGAGTTATGTTATGTTTTAGTCTTAAACTGAGAGTATTCAGTACCTTGTCTAGCCTATTTTTAAACACACTTACACTTTCACTGGAAACATCCTCTGAGGGAAGTTGGTTCCAGATATTAACTATTTTATAGGAAAAGAAATTCCCGCAGACAGAGGTCCTAAATGTCTTTAGTTCCAGTTTAAACCCATTATTTCTTGTCGGATTGGCATTAAATGAGAATAAGTTTCTGTAATTACCCTGTCTTTTCAATTGAACATCTTGAAGACTTGAATAAGCTGACCCCGCAACCTCCTCGTCTCTAAGGTAAACAGATTTAGGCGCTCCAATCTCCGTTGGTAGCTTTGCATTCTCATTGAAGGGATCAATTTTGTAGCCCTTGCTTGTACTCTTTCTAACCTTTCTATGTCCTTCCTGAGGGATGGAGACCAAAACTACGCACAGTATTCCAGTTGAGGTCTGACTAGTGAATTATAAAGAGACATTACAGTCTCCTTGTTCCGAAACTGGAACTGTCTTTTAATATAACCTAATATTTTTAAGGCCCTCTTTTCGACTTCTGCACAGTGCTTCGACGGTTTCAGATCGTTGCTGATATAGACTCCTAAGTCTTTCTCTAGCTCGGTCTCAGTCAAGTTCCTTCCCAAGAGAGAGTAATCGGTCTTCGGGTTTTTATAACCTATGTGCATTACCTTACATTTGTCCAAGTTGAATGGCATCTGCCAAGTAGCAGACCATTCGCCCAACCTGTCAAGATCGTTCTGAAACGTTCTTACGCCCTCCTCAGTACCTATACTACTTCCTAATTTCGTATCGTCTGCAAATTTGGAGATTGTACTTAGAAGCCCGACGTCTATATCGTTAATATAGATGATAAAAAGTAAAGGACCCAGAACGGAACACTGTGGGACACCACTGGTGACGGGCGCCCACTCCGAAGCCACTCCATTTATTACCACTCTCTGCTTTCTATCTTTTAACCAATCCTCAATCCAGTTGGAAACGAGCCCGGTGATTCCTAGTCCTTTGACTTTAGCCATCAATCTCGCGTGAGGGACTTTGTCAAAGGCTTTTTGAAAGTCGAGATACACTATATCTATTGCCCTACTTGCATCGTACAATGTATGCATATTATGGAAAAACTCTAACAGGTTTGTGGGACAGGAGCTATGTCGCCTAAATCCATGTTGAGAATAAAAAAATTAGATTGTTAGATTCAAGGTGATACACAATGCGTTTTGTAATGATGGATTCCAACAGTTTGCCGACAACTGATGTTAAACTGATCGTGCGATAATTACAAGGATTTTCCCTATCACCCTTTTTAAAGATTGGTGTTACATTTGCTAACTTCCAGTCAGTTGGAACTTTCCCTAACTCGATTGATTGTTTGAATATGCTTACTAAGTCGTCAACAACATTGTGGCTAACCTCTTTTAATACCTTTGGAAGAAATAAGTCGGGCCAGGTGATTTGTATTTGTTCATCTTATCACTTAATTGCTGTACCTCATTTCTCGTAAAACTTATGGTCTCTACGGGATGGTCACCGTCATATGTAATCCGAGGACTTGGCACTTCTCTTGTGTCTTCCTCCGTGAAGACTGTAACGAAGAACTCGTTTAACATATTTGCTATATCTTTATCACCGAATTTCAGTACGCCATTTCTGTATTTTAGGAGGCCTACAGAATTTTTAATTGGCTTTCTGCTATTAACATGGGCCAAAAATTCTTTAGGGTTAACTTTACAGAGTGAGGCAACTCTAGCTTCTTCTTCACGTTTGGCTGATCTAATTAAGGACTTAACCCTCCTACGTAGGTTTATATAGTTTTCTGAATTAGTCTGGTTGAAATGCGACTTAAGTAGTTTGTAGGCTCTATTTCTTCCGGTAATAGCACTGCTAATTTCGTTGTTAAACCATTTCAGTGACTTTGTTGACAAGGAAACTATTTTAATGGGTATAAAAGTGTTCTGTAATATTCCAAATTGATCCCTGTATGAGCTCCAGGTGACATTGACATCCTCATTTATTAGAACTTCAAGTGTGTCTAAACTACTTCGGAAGCTTTCAAAATTTGCTCTCGAGAAATCTAGTCTTTCACGAGTCTTTTCGCGTGTATTAACTGGAACCCAGAGGTCAAACCTAATCAAATTATGATCGCTGTTACTCAATTTTTCACCATTAGTCAGGTTAGAGACTAGGTCATCTTCGTTCGTGAACATGAGGTCTAGTTTATTATTACCCCTTGTAGGACCATCAACCCATTGACTTAATAAGTTATCATCTGCAAATTCCAACAGTCTTGAGCCCTCAGCATCAGCTGTTTTGTTTTCCCAATTTATATTACCACAATTAAAATCACCAAAAATGAAACTGATCTTATTATTCAATTATTAATTGGTTATACAAGTTTATATCCTTATCAACGGGATAGTGAGGTGGCCTATATACTAGAAGTAGATGCACTACTTTATTATTTAGGTTTAGATCAATTCCCAACATTTCATGAGCAGATACGATATTACTGTTTACCGGGTGCAGGAAGTCCCGAGCATACAAAAGTACACCGCCGCCTTCCCTTCCGTCCCTATCTTTGTGAAACATTTTGTAACCTAACATTTCAAATTCTCCTACAAAATCCCTTGTTTCAGAATAAATCCAGGATTCCGTTATTCCTATGATATCAAAGTTCTCAGTTTTGACTAGAGCTATAAATTCCATTAGTTTGTTTCTAATTAACCTAGCATTGAAGAGCACAGTTTTGAGAGATTTTAAATTGTGATTTTTCCTAACTGGCCTGAGTCGTTTCCCGACGCAGTTGAACCAACTGCTGTTGGAGGGGACTAACTGCTGTTGGAGGGGACTAACTGCTGTTGGAGGGGGATTAACTGCTGTTGGAGGGGACTAGCTGCTGTTGGAGGGGGACTAGCTGCTGCTGGAGTGGGACTAGCTGCTGCTGGAGGGGGACTAGCTGCTGCGGGAGTAGGACCGACTGATGGGGGAGTAGGTTTAACATTTGGGGGAGCAGGATCAATTGCTGGTTTGGGGGGTCCTAGTTTAAAAAGATTATACAAATTAATGTTCAGTAAATCACCAAATTTCTTTTTCCCCTTCTGATTAAAATGTATCCCGTCCGAACCAAAGTATTCCCCATTTCCGTAGAATGTAGGCCAAAAATCAATAAACTTTAGGCCTTTTTCATCATACATTCGTTTAACTCTTTTATTTATGCTAATGGCTTTACTTAGAGTATAGTAACTAGCACGCATTCGAGGGAGAATCCCTACGACCATACCCATATCTGTCCTATCCCTAACCTTGTCGGTTAGGATCTTGAACTCTTTTACAATGGACTCTGTCTGCCCTCCTGTCCCTCCCAGAAAGACGTCATTGCCACCATGTACAATGTTTAACCTTACAGTTTAAGTCTGCTGATGTGTTTTCAGTCTGATCTTTTCCACTTGGTTGGATTTCCAGTGCTACGACCCTAGCTTCAAGCTTTTTTACTAATTCCTTTACCTCTAACTCCCCTTTCGTGGTTTTCTCTAAGTTTACAAAACAAACATATACTGAGGGATGTGATGTCGCTGATATTACCTTCTGGGAAGTCGACGCACCAATGATTAACTTTACATTTAAAGCATTCCGCTTTCAATTTAGCTGGCCCTGTCATATTTTCTCTTTTTTTTTACGATACGTTACTTTAAATAATACAATATGTTACTTTAAAAAATACAATGTTACTTTCAAATAATACGATACGTTACGATATGTTACTGTAAATAATACAATAAATATATTACTTTAAAAAATACGATACGTTCCTTTTAAATAATACGATACTTTACGATATGTTACTGTAAATAATACAATATATTACTTTAAAAAATACGATACGTTCCTTTTAAATAATACGATACGTTACTTTTAAATAATACAATATGTTACTTTAATGAATATAACGGATGGTGAGAGGAGTAATGGTGAACGCGGAAATAGACACGTGTTACAGACCGGAAACTGAGCTGAATACAGAACTGAATGGAACCTGTGGGCTGCCGTTAGTAACACTGCAGTCTGATATTAATTTAAATAATACAATGCTATTTTAATTAGTATATTGGTTAGTGAGGGAGGAATGGTGAATGCAGAAATACGGAAATAAATAAACGTGCAAACGAGTTGCACGTGTTATAGACCGGAAATGGAATTGAATACGGAACTGAATGGGATCTGTAGGGAGCCGTTTATAACAATGCAGAATGCTGTTACTTTAAATAATATAGTGTTATTTTAATTTATACAACGGATCGTGGGGGCGAAGTAGTGAATGCGGGAAATGGACCTGCGAGAGCACGTGTTTCAGACCGGAAACGGAAATAGACTCGAATATACAAATCTTACTATGTAACTCGTCTAAAAATGCAATCTGTAACAACCGTCTAAAACAATGCAAAATTATTTCACGTTAACTTTACCAGAGAAACTCAGCCGAAAAAACAGAATTTAAACAATACGGAATTATGTTCGTTAAAACCGGAAAAGGAATAAATTAAGTCTAATTAATAAGCAATAGTGCTTGGCCTAATCTCAATAATAAAGTAAATAAATATAATTATACTTATCTAACAAATTTTATAAAATCAAACTTTGTCACTTAGTCACTATCTAAAAAAATACTGGAGAGAGAGAGAGGGTGTGTGTGAGAGAGAGCGAGAGAGAGAGCGAGAGAGAGAGAGAGAGAGAGAGAGAGAGAGAGAGAGAGAGGAGAGAGAGAGAGAGAGAGAGAGGGAGTTGAGGATGGTATGTGAATCGGTTTATGGCTCTGAAATATAAGTGGAAGGTAATTTCAGAATCAATTATCCATGAAGAAAACCGCTGTAAAAATTTATTGGGGTCCCTGCGTTATCGTACTACAATAAATAAATTAAAAAAAATAATCTACGCCTCATCATGTGACTTTTCAGAGGAAATTGAAGACACGTGTGGGTGAAAATAGAGCGAATTATGGTACCCCTCTAAATTAGCTTCGTAAAATTTATTATGCCCTGTAAATTAAATCGTCTGGAACTGGAAATGGGTTTTAAAAGGATATCACCTCATCAGGCAACTTTTCACAAAGACTCGTTTAATTATCGCTATTTAAAACTCGACCTTTTCATGGCATGTATAATTAATAACTGATGCTGAGTCATAATTTATTGGTGCATGCATTATCTCAAACCTTGGAAACCAGAGAAACGGCAATAAAGAATTAGATAAACAACATGTGTATATATATATATATATATATGTGTGTGTGTGTGTGTGTGTATATATATATATATATATGAGAGAAGTTCAGAATAAGTCCATACATTTCTCGTATTAAATATTCTTTTGTTGTAGAAAGACAAGAAAAACTTTGAATATCAGAGATATATTCGGTACAATTCGCGTATGTTTGAAAGAAACGTTAAACTGCGAGTCAATTGCTCGTTAAGCTTAAGCTTTATGATGCCTCGAAACAATAAAACAGCCAACCGTGGAAGGGTGTTTTACAACCAAACTTAGAGCGAGAGAGAGAGAGAGAGAGAGAGAGAGATTGAGAGCGAAAGGGAGGGAGGGAGAGAGGGGCAGGAGAGAGCAAGAGGGAGAGAGGGGGGAGAGAGAGAGCGAGAGGGAGACTGGTTACCCATTTATCTACCAATCGTGAAAGGATGTTTACACTCCACCTCAGACCTACAGTTTAACACGGGTCATTAGGTTACCCTGGCTACCAACCTTGGAAGGACGCGCCGCTACCGGGTCTCGAATCCGACGCATATAATCGTGTGTGCGTAATATTTTATGGGAGTATAGACGGGTGTGTACGTGCCAAAACGAAGTATACACTGTGCCAACTGGCTGATTAGGGGCCTATAAGACAACGTCCGCTTGGCTGAAGTCTTAATATGCGCTTGGCTCCTGTCAAGCGAACACCTCTCTTCCTCTCTCTCCTTCCCCTCTCTCTTTCTCTTGGGGGATAACTCTGCCCCCAATTTGCACAACCCTTGTTGCTCTTGCAACAACCCACCCTTGGGGATGGTTTGCAACAAGGGGGATTTGCACTGGTACTGGTGCCAAGGGGGGTGGCACTCTTGCAACATTTATCAACATTTGCAATTGCATTGCACCCTCTCCTTTTGCGCCCACACTACTACCGTAGCATATAAAGCCACACACGGTCTTTTATTAAGTGTATTTGGAACGTTGATAGACGCATTATATCTTGCATATACATATTCTAAACGTTTAAAGAAAGTTGATAAACGTTATATAAGTACTTGTAGAACGTCTACAAAACGATAACAGACGCTTCCTAAATGTTTATAGAACACTGATATATACGTTTTAAAAACGTTTACAGAACGTCGATAAAGGTATCGTAAACGTCTATAAAACGTTGAGAGACGTTTCTAAACATTTATTGAATGCTAAAAGAGGCTTCATAAATGTTTATAGAACATTTTCCAAACATTTACAAGGCATTGATGGACGCTTTATAAGCTTTCATAAACGTTGGCATACGTTTAATAAACATTTATGGAACGTTGATAGACATTTTGCAAACATTTATAAAATGCTGAAAGAGGTTTCACATACGTTTAGAAAATATTAATAAACTCTTTGTAAACATTTACAGGACAGTGGTAGACGTTTTATAACTTTAATAAATACTGTATTTATAGAATGTTCATCGATGCTTTATAAACATTTAAAGAACGTTGATGTAGGTTTCGTAAACTTTTATCGAACGTTAGTGAACATTTAATAAACGTTTATAGAGCGTTAACAAGTGCATTACAAACATTTATAGAAAGTTGATAGACATTTTGTAAACGTTTATGAATATTTAGTAAATATACTTTACCTTTGTTTATTGGAACGGTAACACGACACACAGAATTCTTATAAAAAGATCTCACTTCGATCACCGTTTTGCAAACAATTTTAAATGTTCGAAAGAGCAAAAAGTAAAAATTAAATTAAAGATTAAACTAAGAAAACGATGTAAAGTTGTGCTAAAAAAACAACAACACGCAACTGTGATTTGTATTAAATGCTGCATATGTTTTTCCCTCCTCATAATCAATGCAATGTGTTAGACTTTTCTCCTCTTTGAATTGCGAATAAAGCATTGTTTAATCTCCTTTGCATACATAAATATAGTTTTATTTTTATGTAACGATTTACCGAATTTCAATATTTATTGGAAACGCTTATTCACTTTTATAAATACGAGTATAAATGTATTTGGCGCGTTTAAGTTTCAATTTTATCTTAAATGTATGTAAAACTGATGCATACGTACGCGAGTAGATATGCAAATACATACAGTACATGTATCGAAGCATGGTAAAAGCTACAATGTTGAGGAAAAGTTTCATATGATCTTTATATACAATATATATATATATATATATATATATATATATATTATACAGTTCTGTAATCGGGGATACGCTGCCATACGGTGTATCCCCACCTTAAAATATCAGGCATGTCGTATAGCTAAGAGTAGAACCCAGGCCATACGCAGGTATACGGCGTATGGGAAGGTGCCGTAACAAGGGCGAGGCGAGTGAGGTACTTGCCTCGAGTGCGCAAAGCTGGGGGGGGGCAGAAAAACTATATAAAATATGTATCTACTATCCCAAGCACCCCATGCCATTAGAGAAAGGGCGCATTTCTATAAATTTTCAGTGCTTTTCAGTACTTTATTTTTTGTTTTCCATGCATATTATTCGATCAGCGCTTTTCCAAACCGAATATTGCAAATCAGAAAACAGGATTTAATGACTGGAAAATTTAAACCGTATAATAGAACATGAAAATTCAACTAATCATCGTGAAAATTTCTGTAAATGGAAATCCCTACAAAAAAAGGCGATTGTGCGGACAATATATCGATAGTGCACTTCATAAATTTACCACTTAGAGGATCGTATAGTGTTATAGGAATACGGGGGCGCAATTTCATAGGGGGGCGCAATTTTATGATTTTGCCTCGAGCGCAAATTAGCTAGTTGCGGGTCTGGTATGGGGCTCGTTTTTACTAAAATTAACAATAAAATATCTACTTAAATTCACTTTGCATCTATTTCCCAATGAAATTTCCAAGAATGGCTTCTTGATGGTTTGGAATAATATGTAAAAGTACTAGTCATATTAAACTCCTGCATTTCTGCCAATCTGGCAACTCTGCTCCCACCCCGCCCGAACACGTGCACTACTTGGCGAATAGTGGACGCTGTACGTTGACTAATCTCCGGATATAAAAAGACACTGGTGAGAAACCACTGCAACGATTTTAAACCCACTTTCCATTATCGAATCGTCATAAAACATACACCATTCGATTCAGCGTAATCGTTTTAATAACGCAAACGACTTTCAGAAGTGTAAGATATGTTGACCTCAGGTCACGAAAAGGTGGTGGGAGCAGCGTATGGGCAAGAAAAAAGTTCCCCTATATATATATATATATATATTATATATATATATATATATAATATTTAGGAGAAATCCAATGACAAGGAGGAATGTAAATGCCATGAAAAGTCTTCTTTAATGCGCAACGTTTCGAGCAATACGCTCATCATCAGGCTAGATAATAACAATATGAAATTAGAATCAATAAATAAATGTGAACAAGACAAAATAATTTCCATAAAACCTATTCAGTAAAAGCAAATTTTAAAATGACTAAAAGAAGAGGGTTAAATTCAAAGTTATAAAAATTTACATATAAAATTAACCAGAAATTTAAAAAGCTATTTTTAAATTACATATAGTAATTTGAAATTAGTACACTGGAATAATTTAACACTAATACAATGGAATAATTAACACTACGAACCTTTCAATGCTGGTTCCGAGGCACGAGTAATTTAAAACAAAACAAAACAGGAAACAAGCTATGGGTTGGGCGGTTGGAGTTATAAGTTAGGGGAGGGGGATTATAAAAAATAGGGGAGGGGGAGTGGAGTTGGGGAGGGGGGTTTATAAAAAATTTAGAGGGACAGCTGAGGAATCCACGTTTAGAGAAGGGGTCAATGTTTTAATATAAAGAGATTCCAAAATTCTAAGTGAGTTAGGACAAGAATTACAACCGAGAATTTTAAAATTATCTAAAGTGACATCAGTTTTACATTTTATACTGTGTTGCTCGAAACGTTGCGCATTAATGAAGACTTTTCATGGCATTTACATTCATCCTTGTCATTGGATTTCTCCTAAATATTAAATTGAAGCTTTGTAGAAGCAAACCGCATGACTATATATACTCAAGGTATGGACAAGATGGCCTTAGGGCTTATCGCCATGTTTGGAAGACTTCATGAAAGCTTCTCAAGTCAAAACTCGATTGTTATTTTCTTGAAATGTGTCGTACCTGCAGGGTTTTCCCGAAATTCGTTTACTTCAAACTTTATCGTGACAATCTATATGACTCTGAATTTTATCAATCTTCCCTGGAATATTTATTAAATATGAAATTAATTATAAATCAAAATTTCAGACTCGCATAATAAGTCGCTTGAGCATCATATAATTACCCTTAAAAATACCCTTTCGTTGTTGAATTATTTATTAATAATTTTCTTGTACAACGTGAACTTGAAAAGTTTCATTCTACCATTTCTGAAACTCATGAACGTAAGTTAAAGGCCCTGGGCCTGAATTCACCTAATTTTTTCAATTCTGATAAAGTAATTTCGAATTTTTCTAGTTACACCCTATCCCCTCGGGAAAGGTTTTTACTCTCACTTGGCTTGCAATTTAAGCTTCCGTTATTTCAAATATATAAGCCTTCGTTTTTTCTTTACTTTGAAAATTTTTTAATGGCTTGAAAAATGTTCCCCATGTCGGTGATTTCAATAATTTTAAATGTCAGTTTGCTAATTTAACTCATGAATTTTTTCACAAACTTAGAAACCTTAAATTTAATCTTTCATATTTAAGAAGAGTGACTTGCAGGTTATTAAGAATTTGGCAAAGAACCAGGAGATTGTTGTGACTAGACCGGACAAGGGCAACGGAGTTGTTATTTTGAATAAATCTGATTACATAAATAAAACTAATGAAATCCTAAGTGATGTTAGCAAATTCAAACAATTCTTGAACCCGTCAATAAAGTCATTTTAAGGTTGGAAGACCAAGTTAATAGATTTTTGTCACGATTAAAGTCTTTAAAGATAATAAAAAATGATACTTACTCTCAGTTGTTCGTATCTGGTTCTGATCTTGCTCAATTATACTGTTTGCCTAAAATCCATAAAGTTGGAACACCTCTCCGTCCTATTTTAGCTTCGTATAACTTACCTACCTTTCAATTGTCAAAATTTGTTGTTGGTCTCCTGTCACCTTTTGCGAAAAATGCTTATACTATAAATAACTTATGAATTTCAAAAAGATCTTCTTAGTAAGAA